>VYZQ01039345.1:28053-59696 GCA_013400655.1 Mystacornis crossleyi
CTGTGTCAGCACTGCTCAGCAATGACTAAAATATCCCTGTGTTATCAACACTGTTTTCATCACGAATAAAAAATGCAGCCCCATAGTAGCTACTGTGAAAAAATTTAAATGTGTCATAGCAAAAAACAGTATAGTGATAAACACTTCAAAATCTTTTTTTTTTTTTAATATTAATGTATGTTTGTGCCTCAAGAAAGGTAAACTACTCTATGCCAAAACAGATGAGTGAAGAAACACATGTGAAACAATTTTCAGTCATGTGAGAGGAATGGGTGGTCAGTGGTACATACACAATCCAGCAGTAGTCTTCAGATATGGGAAAGGGGGTTTCTGAGAAATATCTTGAGCTTAGGCTGTCTGCTGAAAAACATTTCAGGAGTGGTTTGTACAGGAGTGGTTTGTACAGGACTGGCTCTCCCACTGTGAGCCCAGTGAGTCCGAGGCTGTTTTATGCAGAACCCTTTTCCCCCTGAGCTTCCACCACCTCCCGTGAGGGGACAACCTGTCACAATTCCCCAGCTCTGCAATTCCTTGTCTGGTCACCTTGTCCCTGCTGTCCTACTCACCTTGGCCATGATCTGGTGGGAATGGCAGACTAAGACTTGTGCCCTGCCACTGTCATTAAAGCTTAGAACCTGACCCCTACTTCTAGTTTACCGAAGGAATTGACTGCCTCCTGAAAGGTTTCTGTACATCTCTGAGGTAGAGAGGTAGCTTGACCTGGGTAAATATTGTCTTGCCTGGAAGCAGTTGGTACTGCTTAGCCTGGCAGTTTAGGAAATCGCTTATTTGCTGGGTCTGGGAAAAAGGGTGGCAGCGGAAGAGACTGAGAAGCAGATACGTCCTTAAATCATATGGACACATATTTATTTATGCAGCTGGCAAGTGTCCAAATCCACCAGGACTCTGAATGAGTTATGCTCACCAAAGCTTTTGCACAGACCTGTAGATTAGTCATGCTCTAAATGAATTGCCCATTCAGCACTACAAGCTCTACCTGGCTCCCTTCCAGTTAGAAAAGGTGCGTGTGATAGCATGAATGGACAGAGTAAGACACTGAGTTGTTAAGTCTGTGGCAAAGAAGCATTTGGCACAATCTCAGGGCCAGCAGGGCTGCGATAGATACCCGTGATCTGTTCCTGTTTCCTAAAACTGTTTATACACTGTACCAGCAAGCACAGAGTCACATTCAAAAGGCTGGTGTACCTTGAAATGGTGACCAGAGGTTCAGCAGGCCTGCCTTAACACTCTTCTACCTTACAGTCCCTGCATCATCATAAATGGTAATTTATCATGCCATGAACTAACTTTGGCATCATTTCTCTCAACAATTCTTCCATATACCTGGGCAGAAGCATTTTGCACTTGTCCTTAAGGGTACTGGGCAATTTGGTGCTTATTCACATACGTGTTTACTTTCCTATCCACTCAGAGTGGGCCCGGAAGATACATCTGTCTCAAAACTTATATTACAATCCACACTCTGATATCATAGCATTTAATATTCTTCTCTTGGATCATAAAGTCTGGTCAGCCTCAGATGGGAAAAAAGCTTTGGTAGAAAAATATCAGGCACAGTTTCTGTAGTGGAAGAGAAATTTGAAAGGAAAGTTGATGGAAAAGTGTTGAGAAATACTCTCGGAAGGGGGAAAGTCTCGAGTGCCTGAAAGTCAAAAATTTGTTCTGAGAATGAGGGAGAGCAAGATATTTGAGAAAAAAATATGGAATGCAA
Source organism: Mystacornis crossleyi (assembly GCA_013400655.1). NCBI lineage: Eukaryota > Metazoa > Chordata > Aves > Passeriformes > Timaliidae > Mystacornis > Mystacornis crossleyi. Next base: position 29,786 of record VYZQ01039345.1, read on the forward strand.
GAGAGTCAGTTATGGGATACACACCAAGACAGGGAAAAAAGGGAGGATTATGGCTGAAACGAACACATTTAGGGATGAATTTGTATGGAAAGTGGGATTAGAACAAGGTTCCCCAATAGAATGCATTAAAAAATTGGGTAAAATAGAATCTTCAGTGGCACACCATTCTGGGACTGATATGAAGGATTGTTTTGGCTGTGGTGGAAGAGAAGTACAGAACCACATTTAGATTACTTGGCTATATCCACACCACTGCTAAAGATCAGTCTATAGAGGAGGTAAGGGCACAGTCTGTTCCTCCACCTCTATTCCTACAGCTGCTTCACAGATTGCCTTCAACAGTCTCTGAGGATGTGCTGTGTGGGGCCTGGGGTGTTGGAGTGTGTGTGTGCACCAACCACACACAGGGGGTACCAACCACAGTGGGACATGGCCCATCAGGGCCAGGCAACTGGGCTGCTGCCTGAGGTGTCTGTACAGCTGGGGAATCAGGTGTTAGAGCAGGTCTCAAGAGACAGCAGAAGAAAATTCACCATGGCTCCAGGGTCAGGATGTTTGAAAGTTAGCTTTAACTAACCAGCAGTTTCCTCCACACTTCTTCTGAGCATTGATTAAAATACTAATGAGGGCAGCATGAACTGTGAGAAAACAGACTGTGTGAAAAGCAAATGTGACTTGAGAAGAGCGCATCAAAGCAAAAAGCTTCACTGATAACCAATCACTCAGACAGCAATACTGTCTCCACAGAGTGTGAGCAGAATAGAAAATTCTATATGTAAAGTTAATTCTGGCTTCATGTCATATCACAAACACGCCTGTTGTCAGTAGTCACAAGTAGTGATAATGAGAGCTTAGATGGTTCTAGCATTTTAATGTCTCACTTTTGCATTTACCAGAACAGTGAAGTTTTATGCCAGTTACTAATCACTTCTTAGCCAGCAGCAGCAGACTCCTTATTCCCTGAAGTCTGTTCTCAGTTAATTGCACTCATGAGTATGGCAAATTTGGAATTACTATTCTTCAACAAACCCTTTCAACTCCCTGGCCAGGAAACTGGTATGACAGCCAGGCAATATAAGCTACATTATCACCTCACCTCACCTCACATACTGGTCTAATATTTTAATGGTGTTTTTTTTAACTATTGGTAACTGACATCTGTCTTGTGAAAAGGTGGGATCAACAAAACATACATATGTATAAATAAATTAAAAAGTAATCTTCTACAAAAGCAGAATGAAAATTGATGCTACAATCTACTTAGTACTTTGCTTTACAGGGTATGCTTTATGCATCCACACAGACAGCACATTCCAGGAGAAGTTGTGCCCAAGCAGGGCAGCCCATGGTAATAGCTGATTAACTCCATTTCTTTTGAAGGCAATATATTAGCTCTACATTTTGGAACTGGCTATTTCCATTAACCATTGTTGTCATGGATTGTTCTTAATAGCCACCCTGAAAAAAAATTAGTTATCAGTTTCAAAGTGTGCCTTTGGGGCCAGAGTCACAGTTGGAAGAGCTCTTCTGAATTTTTGTAGGCTTATACTGTTTTGCTCTGGTGTTTACATGAAGTCTCATTCTGATTTAAATGATCTGAAGGAAACAGTGGCAGTCATTACACCAGGAGAATTGTCTTTAGTGCTTTCAGTATTTTTCTGTCAGGGGTTAGATAGCTTCGCTGCTTGACTGAGTTGTAAGAACTGGTTTTGCTCAAATTTTTTTTTTTTTTTTTGGTGAAGATAAGTTAAAGTGTCTTTTACATCTAAGGCAGAAAAACAGGTTTTAAGAGACCAATTCTAACTCTTAGATAGGGTCTCCCAAGTGACATTCCCTCTGAATGTACCGACAGACTTCACAGCACTGCACTGTATCCTCATACTTTTGCATTACCACAGCTCAGATCCTCCTGCTTGCTGCTTAACAGTGGGAAAGACTCACTGCAGGCCTTGAACAATAACACTGAAGTAGATGAAAAGATTCAACTGCTCTCGGCAGACTTTGGCTCAGGACCTGCTCCCATTGCACACTGTGATAAAAGGTGTGAAGGTTGCTTTGCTGGGCTTTATCTCAAGGAAAGATGCTTTTCCTGAAGGGTGTCACGAACAGCAGCTCTCAGTGTCAATAGTAAATGTGAGCTTGGAGACTTGCCTAGAAGTGACCAACTTTTAAAAGGTTCACTCAAATTGTAAATAACTCAACTCTAACCTCTTTGCGCAGTCGGGAAGACAGGAAATGGTGGACAACTCTGTATCAGAGAAGACTTCTATTTCAAAGGCTCCTGTTCAGAAATGAAATCCAAATAATGTAACCCCAAAAGTATGACTGCAGAGATGTAAAAGGAAAAAAAATGGTCTGAAAAATGGTAGTAGCCATGGTTACACACACACATGCCCCATCACAACACAATGGTCCTGTCATCCACTGCTTTGAAAAGCTGTTATAACCCCACATAATGCAAGTCTTGGAAGGAAAAACAAGAAGAGGCAAAATACTGCAGCTCTTTGAATTAACAAGACACCCAGTACCACTTGAAAACTTGAGAGTTTCAACTCTCCACAGGAGGAGATTGACTGTTACGCAGGTATACTCTCAATTTTAGAAACATGTCTTGGGAAACAGAAGGAGTTAATTACTTGCTTAAACAATTTTGCAAGCTATCATAGGCAAGCAAACTGAGGAAGAAACCCCAGGATTACCTTTTTCATATCAGGTGACTCCATTAATGAGCACTGCTAAACATTTCTATTTGAACCTATAACACCTAAAAGCTTTGACATGTCTGATTTTCATAGCTTTACATAATGAATCAGGGCATCTACAGAATATTTCAGAAATGCATTCTGCAACAATTCTCAGGGCTTGTACGGTTGCTAACTACTATTTAAAAAAAACTACTAATTTTCCCTAGACTTTCAATGAACACAGATGGGCATACAGCCACCTTCCAAAGCACAAGGTTTGCCTGAGTTGGTCCAGATCCTCCATAGACTGCATGCGTGGGTTGGGAAATTCCATATGGGCATGCTGCTCACCCAAGAGCAGCCAGTCCAGGTCTTTTTCTGTCCCCATTTTATCCCTGAGGGCCATGGCACAGCTGCAGTCTGGCCATCAGGAAACCAAGATTTTACCAGTCACTCTTCTCAGCTGGGCCCTGCTGATGGCTCCCAGTCACAGGAATGCAGCTGTACAGATTTGGGACTGTGCCTGGCTCAGGGCTGGGTTTGAGCATCTGTATATCTGCTTTTGCTGTATAGGGAAGTTTTAAACTTTTCTGTACTTCAGTTAACACAAGTCGAAACAGAGATAAAAGAAGTTTCCTGCTTTCCCTGGGTGTTCTCAGTCAAAATACATGAAAACTTGGATGTACTTTTCTCATGACGCACAGACTGCTGATGCCATGATTGAGTCAAGAAGAATATTTCAGTGGCATCCTGAAGTAAGCATTCAAACTCATGTGAGATATGGAGCTGTGAGGTTTTGCTCATGTGAAAAAGGCAGAAGGGACTGTTTTCCTTGGACTGAGTCGCTGTCACCAGCAGGAATCTTTTATTTAATTCAGCAGAGCTCAGATCACTCAAGAGTCTTAATTGGGAAAGAAAGTAATTGGCAAAACCCCAAGTTTTGCTGTCCTAGTCTGACAATAGCGCTGCATAATGCAATCTGTATGCAGAACAGTACAAATCACAAGTTTAGTTCTTGCTGTAATTCTCTGGAGTATAACATGGCATCGGGGTCCCAATTATACTTAGAGAGAGCAGTCTTCTGAATGGAATTAGAGAGGAAGCCCTAGAACAAGGCTAAGGGCATTTAGATTCTGCAGTTCAAGAAAAATGACATCTATCATATGTCATAGGGAAAAGAGTAATTGATCAGAAAACGTGTTTTTCTAAAGCTTAGTCTCCCCATGACTTTGTTTATTTTTGAAACATAATCCGCTCTTAGAGAGCATCCAGAAAGAGGGAAAGCCAACACCCTCATCAGCTAATCAGGATTTTTAATTGTGTTTGCCCCAGGTCAGGCAATTGATTGGATTTAAGTAATTAGTTGACTTGTGTGCCTAAAGACATTAGGACAAAATCAGAAGTAGTGCAAACACAGATTCTAGGGAGCCAATATTTTTAGACTTTTAGAAATATAAGCCCACAAGAGGAATGCAATAGAAGGAATAGAGAAAGGAAATAAACAAAAGAAACCCTACTGGGGAACTGTAAGATAGTGTAAATGAAAATAATGCTCCCTTCCCACCACCTACTCAAATCTAAACAATCTCACGGATAGTTTGTTGGTTGTAACTACTAAAAGTCACTTACTTGCAGTAGTACTAAATAAATTATCTCTGAATTCGGGTACATTTTGAATGAGAACATCTAAATGTTCTGTCAAAGTCTAAACTAGTTGCTGTAACACATTTCCCAATCAGTGCAGGGAAATGATCATCTCTGGCTGATGATTTATCACAACAGTGTGAAAAACCTATTTTAGAAACACTTTCTGAAGATGACTGCTTCTTCTAAGTGATGGCTAGCTGCCTCCCCATAGTATCAGAGTCACAGCAGGGTCCAATCCATAAATGGAGTTCCCTTCAGATGAAAACTTTTACAAATGAAAATATGTTTTCATTCTAAATCAGAGAGAAAGGTCAAAGTGTCACCAGTTTTCACAGAACGGGAGCTACAAAAAATATAGAATCAGAAATATTGAACTGTTTGTTTTGATCATGTCAAATTTTTGCACTTTGCCAGTGTTAGAATATCTCAGACAGTTAAAAGCACTGGAAAAATACAAATTAATATAAATTATAATAGAGATGAACAATATGGTCTGCCAATGTGAAAGCATCTCTAAATATGTGATATCGCACTCCTAACATAGCAACTAGAATGAAACTATATTAAGTTAGAGTCATAGCTAACTGATTTTTTCTTTAATACACATTCTGAAGAACAAAGAGCATTAGTTTCAACACATTTGAAAATTTTATCAAAATAAGATATAAAAAAGTGCAAAAACCCCTGTATTTTCAAGTGCAAAGTTTCCCCATTTCCCTATAAAGGCTTTGGTTATAGCTCACTGAAAGCTCTTTGCTGTGTGGATCGCAGCTGCCTGCACTGGATGATGCCAGTCTCAGTAAAACTCCATTTTCAGTGCATGTTTCATCTCTACTTCCACAAGCTGTGGCAATACTTCTGCATCTGCCATCCCTGTCAGCAGGAAATCACACCCTGTTATGAAGTATCATTATTTTGAGAAGTGAGTGGGACAAGACTTCCAGTGGTCTAAGTGTTTCCAATTCTAGAAACTGTTAAGTGCCAACCAACAGGTTCTTCCTTTACAGCTGCCCTGTAGCAGCAGTGAGGGGCTCTGTGTGAAATCTTGACCTTGTTAATGACACTGCAATGCCAAGCAGAAATGCATTCTTTGCTTCTTTGGACTTTGTATAAACATATGTTACCTGCACTTTTGACCAGTCCACGGAGTTTTAATTCTGATTTTACTGCTTACCATTAATGACAAATATTTGTGTAATAAACATTATTGCAACAAGAAAATTGAGATCTCCAAGGCTAACTCTTTTTCAGACTAGATTTAAGCCTTAATCTGATTGAATTTTATGCTTTCTATGTATTATTAAATGTCTACAGCATAGAAATTCCAGCCAAAGATTCCCCGTATATCCTTATTTTTTAACTGAGCTTTTGTATTGTTTAACCAAGAATGTGAATTAGCATTTTTGCTTTTTGTCCTAATCTGTATTCTATTTTACTTCCCTCACCCCATGTTTTTCATATAACATAACTGTTCCTGTTGATGAAAGGCAAAATAGGACAGGTCAGGAAGGAAGTGTATAATTCAAATATAACCCAATTTCACCATTTAAAAGTGAGGCTGAAGTATAAAAGACTCCTACAGAAAATATATTTCAAAAAATNTTCTTTGCTTCTTTGGACTTTGTATAAACATATGTTACCTGCACTTTTGACCAGTCCACGGAGTTTTAATTCTGATTTTACTGCTTACCATTAATGACAAATATTTGTGTAATAAACATTATTGCAACAAGAAAATTGAGATCTCCAAGGCTAACTCTTTTTCAGACTAGATTTAAGCCTTAATCTGATTGAATTTTATGCTTTCTATGTATTATTAAATGTCTACAGCATAGAAATTCCAGCCAAAGATTCCCCGTATATCCTTATTTTTTAAATGAGCTTTTGTATTGTTTAACCAAGAATGTGAATTAGCATTTTTGCTTTTTGTCCTAATCTGTATTCTATTTTACTTCCCTCACCCCATGTTTTTCATATAACATAACTGTTCCTGTTGATGAAAGGCAAAATAGGACAGGTCAGGAAGGAAGTGTATAATTCAAATATAACCCAATTTCACCATTTAAAAGTGAGGCTGAAGTATAAAAGACTCCTACAGAAAATATATTTCAAAAAATTAATGAATTACTTCTAATTTTACGGGTTGCCCTAAAATTTTAGGGCTAAAACTGTCAGTACTCAATTTTCGAAGATAAATGAGAGTAAAATGTTACTTTTTTAGCAACAATGACTGTGAATGGATATAACAACAATGGAGCTAGAGCCATCTAACTCAGCTACCTGAAGGCCAAGTCCTTGTCCCATGAATAAGTAATGGATGTTAAGTACTCACCTGAGTAGGGACAAAGTCTGCCTTCCCAGGTGTCATAGTAATTCTCTCTTTGGCCTTACATCTTTTACATTAAATGTATTATTTTGAAATTAAATTTCTACCGTAGATCTGGGGAATGTCTTAGATGACCCTGAGCTTGTCCTTTTCTTTCAGGTACATCGGATGGTCTTATAGGAGATATTACCTTTCCCCACCAAGCTTTTCTTCCATTATTATTCTTAGAACACTGCAACAGCAAAAGCAGTAGCACTAGTTTCAATTATTTCAGACAGCATGAAACAGCTTTCATGGGACTGAAAAGCCTTTACTCAGAATATCCTATAGTGTGGCCATTATGATGTTCTTTTGGGACATGGGGGAGTGGGTTGAATCCTATTAAGTGGAGGAGACAATTGAATGTGCCTTTCCTGCAACCTGCGTGAGTACTTTAATCATGACTTATTGGATAAAAGGTTAGGGAAGGATCACCATTGGCTTGTCCAGATGCATTTTGTGAGAAATGAATAACAGCTCCCTACGTAGTAGAGTTTCAGTTTTGTGAGTCCCACTGGCACTAAAGTTGTAAGTAGTGGAGGACAGCTTAAGACCACCTTTGTTCCTAGCAGTTCCTGCTGGCCAGCTTAAGTAGTTCAGCACAGTTTGCAAATCTCATTATTTGGCAGTTATGTCTCCTGAAGCACGGTACTAAAACAAGGCACCAAACTCAGGGCAGCGATCTAAAAATTTAATCACTGAAAAACTAACTAGGAAGCCTGAGACTAAAGTCTCCAAAATTTTTGAGTTATGCATAATTTTCTGATAAGCTGGTACTTCAATATCCTACTTCAGTAGTATAACTGATGTTCTGAAATAAAATATGTAACATATGCTCTTTGGGATCTAATGCTACTCTACATTCTGTTCATTTTTCTGAGTAATGCTAGTGGATGCAGTTCAGACAATTGAGAATGTAGATTTTCCATTGCCATTACAAAAAAAGGCAGCACTTTTGTTCTCAACTCTCTTTAGATATCAGTTTTCAGGTATATCAAAATCATCTTTACACAGACTTTTACTTCAGAGATTCTCTGATATTAACTTAAAATACAATTTAATTTAATTTACCTGATCTTCATAACTTAAAGAATTTCAGATGGACTTACGGGTCAAAAGTACATATTTTATCACTATCTATTGCATAACTTGTAGGCATGTAAATAAGCACAAAAGTTCAAAATTAACAGTACCAGACATATACATGCCTTTTTCTACCTAGCCATATATTTTCACCATGCTATAATCATACAAATAGACAGAGATTGCATCCAATGTCAATCACATAATTAAACACACTGTATGCTCCAGTAATAAGACCAAACATTTACAATAGTCCAGTTATGGATAAATTATTTTAAATATTTTGCTCTCAGTTTTTCTCAGAATTGCAGAGAAAACTCTGCAGATGCCAGGGTGTAACCATGGAATTCAGCCTTCTGTTTCTTAAAGGTAGCAAAGACACATTTCCAAAGTTGCTCTTGCTCGATGTTTGAAATGCAAAGGAATACACTGAGACATACATTCATATGTTTTTGAAAAATCTCATGCTTACATCCACCCCTAAAATGTATCTGACATGCACTGAAATGTCAGCAGCATTATATGAGATGATTTGATATCACAAGCCATGGTGCCATAATAGTAAACAACCTTGGGAATGGGAACAGGAGCAGCACACATATCTGAAACTGTAGAATGTCCTTTAGCTGCTTAGAGTTAGTTATTTTCTTTGCCGTCATAAAGATATTCAGCCTAGATACAACCTCAACTCTTGAATTTACTGATTCTTTTATCTCTCCTACAGTTTTCTGTATCAAGTTTTTTTCATAAACTTAAGTTGCATGCAGCTATACTTGTTCCACTGGGGGTAAAGACAAAGGAGCTTGAAGTTAGACCATTAGTGTGAAGGGAGACTTGAGTGCTCAGCACCACTCTGTCAGAGATCTCAGATGAGTGTGGAAAACTCACTCAGGTGGTTTCTGTTTGCAACTTATATGCAAGTGAAGCTACTGTGAGGTTTGTGAGGTGTATTAGCCAGTACACTCAAAGGGCCTTCTAAATATCATAAATCAAATTTTATTTCTAAATTGAGTCAGGATTTAATTTAGTTAACAATTTCATTGATGGATTATATGGTCCAAAGCTGTCTATACTGCAAACTAAGAAAGCAAGTGTTTTACAATAACCCCACTGGAAACATGGCACTGCCACTTTGCATCTGTTTCCAAACCTATTGGTCAATTACTCATTGTCACACTGAAACAGCTCAACTAGCAATGGCAAATTAGTGTACATCTTGTCTCATAATATCATAGCCACATTGGGAGACTGAAAACTATGCACTGCATTTAGATATTTTTATTCTGTGTATGTGCAGTTTTTTGATGGAAAGCATCTGAATATAGCCAGCAAGTTGTGACTCTTGAAAATATTATTTTTCAACACTGAAAAAATTGTTTTGTTTTTCTATCAAAACTGCAGGAATACTCTGAATTTCATGCTCTATTTTCCCTGAAACTCTGTTAGAATGCTACATCATTCACATCTGTGTTTAGCAGACCAGATTCCCTCATCTACAGAAAAGACAAAGCAAAATATTTGTTTTACACAGAATTCTATGAAAACTGCAACTGTCACTTGCAAGAAATTGACAGATTTCAAAACTATATTCTTTAAAAAAAGCAAAATCAATTACCAAAATTTCTTGCATAATTTGAATTAATCTCTCTATATATCTTTGTATGTGTTTATACATGTATACATATACCCATCTGTAACTCTAATTGTAAGTATAAACATATATATGATTTTACACATCATTTTGGGAGGGATTCTTCTGTCCCAGGTTTCCTGTCTAAAAGTTTTATATTGAAATCTAACTTAGGCTTTCTGAAAAGGGGAAGGAAGCAGCCATTCCCAAAGGATGATCCTTTTCCGCTGAAGAAAAGTGCCCTAAAGAAGAACAGATGAAACCATTCTCTGGTTTACCCATTTTCTGCAAAAACTACACAGCGCTACACATAAATTTAAGTCAAATTTCTTAAGACAACTAAAATAAAATCAATCTTATTCTCTGACTTTCCCTAATTTCCCTCAGGGTCAAAGTTTCAGAGCTTCAAGTGCCCAAAAGTGGGAATCTTGGCATCATCAGAGTGGTTGCGGTCAGGATAGGTGACCAGTGGTGAATAAGCTGGGCTTCCCCCAGGTGCCACACTCCACAGGAACATTTTTTTCTGATAGATTGGGATCTTCAGAGGGCAAAGCATTCCAGCAGAAAATGTCTGATTTTTTTAGTCTTCCACAGCACTGATTCTTTTTTTCATTAATTGCAACACATCCGAGATGGAGTAGATGTTTTGATTGAGCCTTATAGATGCCCTAAAGACCATAAACCAGCTGACCACAATCTTCACTTCTCCTGCGGCATCACAGTTAATCAAATTTCAATATAAGTTGAAAACCTGGTTGACCAATGTCCCCAACCAAAGTGATTCCCTAGTGTGAGATGTCTGTGTGTAAAAAGCTTAGACTGTTCATTGGCTTTTCTAGCTGTGTTCAGACAGCAAAGATCTCACATCAGCATCAGTGGGATTGAGTGATGATACTGAAAAAGGCAAAACTAAACACAAAGCTAAGTAGCAAACATGGGAAGAAACAAGGGCTACAGTTAGATATTATATGAGCAAAGGAAGAAAGAAGGGATGCTGAATGTGTACAGAAATTAATCTAGATAATCCATTCAAAAGAGACATCAAGATGATTGTTTTAAGGGAAAGGAAAAACTGAGTCTCTAAAGAAAGACTGTCAGAACTTTGCTCTGAATCAGCAGTGGTTTCCATGCTGATGACAGCTGAGTTTATTGTTAATCACCCCTGGTTCTAAGTTTTATATTTCTTGGTCTCCTTGACTGGCCTCTGGTTCCCTTTATTACTGTGCAAAATACATAACTAGCGTTCCCAGATGAAAAAAAGTGAGCTGAAATATTGATTTTTCAGTTTCCTGGTCCTCTAGTAAAAGATAATGAGCAAAATTCATCACAGGAATAATTAGTAGAAATTATTCCTACTGTATTGTGAAACCAAGTGACAGTTCATTGTTTATCTGAAGGCTTAATGGTGATTTCTGGTGATAATTACTGAGCTTTCAAAGTTATTGTTAATATGCACCAGATTTTTCTGTTTATGCAAACCCAGACAATATGTGACTACATAAAAATATTTTAAATAGGTCTAAACTGCTGAGCTGTCCTGAATGGAAAAGCAATTTTCATCTGCACTTTTTTTTTTCTGTGTGTGTTTCCATCCCTCAAATCTTTCTCTTGAAAACTGGATATAAGAATTAAAGCGGAGAGTTTACAAATGGGCCTTGACGATGTACATCATGAATAATGGGAATGAACAACCACAACAACAGCAATAGCTAAAGAAAAAAATCAAATATGAAATATTTAAATTCTCACTCCTAAACTTTTTCTGATTTAGTCACACACATCTGCAGTACCAAAACAGTAACAGGTAAATCTTATTTCATGCACATCAGTAGCACAGATGGTGCACAAATCCTTGAGACAGGACTAATGAAGCCGGCTGTAAAACTGCTGCAGTATTTTTAGTTCAGTGCAACGCAAATTCCATGTGAGTCTGACTGCTTTCAGGGCAGTACTGCACTGTGCCCTGCAGATGTACTGGGTTACAGACCACTACACAACTTAGGCACTTCTAAGGTCAAATGGTGAGAAGTTTATTTTCTTAATGTTGGAATCATGCTCCAGAGGGACAGTTTGGAGGTGAAATAGAGACCGTTAAAAATCCACTTCTCCTGGACCCACTCCAGGATCTCCATTCCTCCCTCATACTGAGGAGCCCAAAACTGGGCACAGCACTCCAGATGTGGCCTCACCAGGGCTGAGTAGAGGGGCAGGATCACTTCCCCTGAACTGCTGGCAATGCTCTTCCTAATGCACCCCAGGATACCCCGGGCCTGCAAGGCCACAAGGGCACTGCTGGCTCATGGACAGCTTGTTGTCCACCAGCACCCCCAGGTCCCTCTCCTCAGAGCTGTTTTCCAGCAGTTCAGTCCCCTGCTTGTCCTGGTGCATAGGGTTATTCCTCCTCAGGTGCAGGACCCTGCATTTGCCTTTGCTGAATTTCAGACAGTTCCTCATTGCCAATCCCTCCAGCCTGTCAAGGCTGCTCTTAAAGGCTGCACAGCACTCTGAGGAATTGGCCACTCCCCCTGGTATGGTGTCATCAGCGAACTTGCTGAGGAGTCATCTGCCCCTCATCCAAGTTATGATGAACAAGTTTAACAGTTCTGGGCCCAGTATTGAACCTTGGAGGACACCACTAGTGACAGGCCTCCAACTAGGCCCTGTGCCACTGGTTTACAACCCTCTGGGATCTGCCACTCAGCCAGTTCTCAATCCACCTCACCACCCACTCACCCAGTCTGCACTTCCTGAGTTTGCCTATGGAATGCAATGAGTTTGCCTGTGGAAGGATGTTGTGAGAGACAGTGTTGAAAACCTTGCTGAAGTTGAGGTAAACAATATCCACTGCTCTTTCCTCATCCATCCAGGTAGTTGCTTCATTGTAGAAGATCATCAGGTTGGTCAAGCATGATTGACCATTAGTGGTACCATGCTGACCTCCTTGATCAACTTCTTGTCATCCATGTGGATAGAGATGGCCTCCAGAATGAGATGCTCCATCACTTTTCTGGGCATTGAGGTGAGGCTGACTGGGTGGTAATTCCATGAGTCATCCTTTTTTGCCTTTTTTGAAGACTGGGGTGAATTTTGCTTTCTCCCAATCCTCAGACACTTGTCATGATGGTGACTGCCCTCACTATGTTGTCCGCCAACTCTCTCAGCACTCATGGATGCATCCCATCAGGGCCCACGGTACAGGTAAATCATGGTACAGGTATCAGTAAAATTTATTGCAAGAACATCGCATTCTTCATCGATGCCAGTTAAAGCATATGTTCTAGGGACAGTCCTGTATGAACTATCCGTCCAAATACCGGGATCAAGGAAAGTTCTGATTGTGCTTTTTTGAAATCTGCATCAAGGACATATTCTCTGTCTACACAGAGTATGGCAAGTGATACGATACAGCACACAAGTAGTCAATAAACTGAGACCAGACTTTGAACTTTTGAATAAAATTTTTGAATTATTTTAGTTTGAATTTTAGAATTTAAGACAGCACAAGGACATTTTGATGTACCTAACATCACAGACAAAGCTAGATGTTTATCATTAGAGGGAAGGCACACCAGTTATGGGGATCCTAAAATAGCTCTGTTTATGTTCCTGTTTATGCATTATTCAGATCCCAAAACCCATTTTAGCAGAAAATTAACACCAAGTTGAAAAATCATTAAAGAGAAAACCTAGCACTAGGAACTGGGGCTGTCACCTGACTGTCTGAAGGCACACAGGTCCCTGGTTAAAATCAATACCTCTTACACACTCATCTGTTCATTTCTGAAATAATTCATATTTGATGTATCCATGGATTGGTGACTGTGCTCATCAGGAGGAAGCACTAGCAAACTTCTTGAAGATGTCAAAAATGGGATATCCTTATATCTCATTTTAGACGATCTTCTTGCTTTGAGTCTCCATTTAAGAACACATGAGCTGGCAGCTATGGTTGTAGTAAAAGCGTTCAAACAAGTACAAAGAAATTCACTCACACAGAGATCCAACAGCATCCTTGCTCTCAACAGTCATATGAATTCCAATAAACTGCAATTACTAAAAAACAATGCAATAAGGGCAGGTACTAGCTCTTACATTTCATTGACCTCTCAAGCCATTCAAGCACATTGAACTTGACTCACATGCTCAGGAGTTTACCATTAACTATAGCATCATCTCCCATACTTCTAATTTTCATATGCTATGTCTTAAAATGAGACATAAAGACAAGAGCTGCTTTAAAGCCAGTAATTTCTTCTTGATGCTAGGCCCACTATAAAATTAGCCTCAAACAGAAAACTTTGATGAGATTTACCCAACTATTAAGGCTATTAGTTGAAATATGAAATTGATTTACTTTGCCTATTACATTAACCTTCTTCCTTACATTCAGTGGTTTCTTACACAGGGCAAAGTAAAGGCAACTTGATATTTAAACATGGCAAAAATGAGTATAAGACATCTTGTTATAAGCCACATGTTACTATAATAACAAGTTGACAAAGACTTCTTAAAGATGTTCAGTGCTAGAAACAAAATGGTATATTTGTAACAGCATCATTGTGGAAAATGAATTTGATGGCACTGAGAGAGCAAATGTAATTAGTAATAAGCAGGATTTATTTGGAAAGTTTATGAAATATATGACCTGCAATGCAAAGATATGTGAACAGGAAAGAAATGTTCTTGTGACTGTAAGGCAGGGAGGAATTAAATTAATTTTTTCTGCCCATTTATCTACAGCTTTTATAATTAGATTGATGTATTAATATCAAGAAGGAAAGCTTCTATCTTGAATATGGAAGAATTCCCGTAACTAGAGAAGGGAGCCAGTAACCCTGTCATTATTAACAGGGAATTATTTCATTAAAATCAAATGCCAATTTAAATACATACTGCTTTTGCACAAAAAAACCTAAGAGCAGAATATGAACAATAACTTCATACATACAAAAGCTGTAGGTATTTTGACAGGATAAAGCACCTGCTCTTCACCAGCAAAAACTGTGTCTTGAATTTCAGTATAGGATCCATACAGTTGCTGTCCTTATATTTCTATCAGAAAGATATGGCCATACAAATATGTAAATTCATGAATCCAAAATGTATTTACAGTTGATTTCTTATGTGTACAGAAGATACCCTTGAAATGTCAGCTCCTCCACCTTCTATTTCTGTTTCCACAAACAACCTCTCAAAAAATCCACTGTTCCAATAACATAGGTCAAAAGATAAAACTGCAGGTTAATTTAATTTTTTTTAAGGACTTAGAGAGAACTTTTTTCTCCTTATGAAAAATATCTGAGGGGAAATATTGCTTGTGAAAAAACGTGCTCTAACCTTTGCATCTAGAGGGAGGGGACTCCAATTTTGGCTAGACTGATGCGGGGGAGGTAGTTGTCCTAGTGATGCCAGGCAGACGTGCAAATATGTGTGTCCCAAGCTCCTCTGTCCCCTGTACTACTCACATGCACACACACACACACGGACAACCATAAAGGCACCGGCTCGTGCTCTGAGCACCATCTGCAGGTGAGGGCACAAGCAGCAGGGGCAGCTGTTAAACCAGATGAAGTGCTGGTCTCTGGGTGCCCTGGTGAGAAGGGAGACTTGCAGGGTTCTGCACATCAGATTCAGGCCAGAAGCTGCCAGCTGGAGCATGTTGCTCCATGATATCAGCCACACAGGAGCTAAAATACTTTCACAAAAGGCATCTTCTACTCCACCATCAGCCTATTCATGCAGAAGCTGAGTACCAAGAGGGAAAAGCACTCTTTTTGACAGGAAAAGAGTTTTTTCTCATTTTCTCAAGCATCACTCAGAGACAGGGTTTCTAAGGTTTCTGAGTATGACGAAGGTTATTGGTACTCACTGTACCATTTGCAATTACCAAATGTCACTATTCAGAATTTTTCCCATGTTCCCCTTTCCTTGCTGCAGTCTATGATTAACACACAGTGTTTTGAGAGAATATCCAGCCTACACTTACTGTTTTGCTTTCATGCTTTTCTCCTTTTTTATCTTCTTGTATTCCTGAAATTGCTTTGCTGTTTGGGGACTTAGAAAAATCTGGTTCTATGGAGGTATTTTAAAAACAGCTTAACTGGGCATCCTGGCCCTCTGACAGATAGAGTGAACTCAGACACAGTGTGTTTTCCAGTGTCTCACTGCTGGTATTCCAGTGGTTATCTTAAAGTACCAATAAGGTTGTGGGATCTTGTCCTCCCAGTTGACCTGCCAGCAGGCTTGTGCTGGGAACACGCAGCTGCAATTTTGCCATCAGGGATGTCATGCTATTCCTTAAAATAAGCTCCTAGGGATCTAAACTAATGCTGTAGTGTTTTGGGTGCCCTTAGCACACACCTTACACCATCAGTGCTAATAGGTGGAATCTCACATTTGTAAACCCATGTCAGCATTCACATATAAGAAACATACATTAAGTTGAGGAAAGAAGAAAAGGATCTCGCTGACAACGGCACAGCTTTGAATTGTGTCAGAGCTCTGGGAAAAACAACAGGAACGTTCAGTCACATTTTCAAACAATCTGCTTTCGACCTTGTTTAACTTTGCATGAACATTTGGAACAATCGTAACATCATATTTTACTATTATCAATATTCATGTAAAGCAAGTACTAAGTTTTTATGCTCAAATATTTATAGAAAGTGGATTTTATAGGTTTTTTTCTATAAACATTAGTATCACAGTCCTGGTTGTTTACATTAGTGCTGCACTATCAAGAATGAGAAACAATGCCATGTGTCTTGTGCAACCATCACAGTTAAACAATACAGACAATACTCCAAAAGAGATCTATAGAGCAAATGAATCATAGAACAACAGAACAAATCTACAGAAATAGTCAGCTTATATAGGCTGTCAATGAAGAAAAAAGCAAAATGTATCAGATTCAATTTAAGTATGAATTATTCAGCCAACTCTTTTTGCAGACTTGCCTTTCAGCATTATTATTTTTCACATTAGACTATACTAACTCACTTTGTGCAAGTTAGGAACCATCTGATCTATTATTTTTATAAATTATTTTAACACAGTGATAGTGCTGAGGGCTTCTGTTCTTGTGCTACTAGTTAAGAAAAATACTTCTTCTGCTGAGGCAGTAAAGAAAGCCAACTAAATATGAGATGACAGGAACATTATTGTCTCCATTTTACTGAAGGTAAAGGAAAACCTTTTCAAAATCAACCATTACCATATTTTTAGATAGCATGGTGGTAGATCTAAAGATCTAGCCAAGTCTTCTACTCCTAATTACTAATAAGGTGCATGTAGACCGATTCCATTTTCCTATATATATGCTTTACAGTAATTTTTTAAGATCCAAATTACTTTTTCCACCGAAGTTTCTTGAAATCACAGGCATTGAATAAAATTTCTCAAAATGATGCTGCTTCCTCTAGAGGTCACACTTTTTAAAACAACTGCCTCAATTTCATTCCAGTATCTATGAGGAATATTTGTCCTCACCTCTGCAGCAGGCTGATTGGTGTACAGCCTGATGGGGTTTCAGAGCTCCTTTCCAAATCCAGAAGGATGCACGGGCAGGACACTTTTTTGGCAGTGATCACACAGATTTTGTGCCCTGCTCCTTAGACTTGCAGTGTCACAAGCAACCCTGTAAGCAGATCCAGGTGACACAGCTGATGCACTCCACCTCCAAGTGAAGCACCAAGGGACCTGCAGAGGCTTCAGAAGAGTGATACAGGACTGAACAGGGAGAAGGAAGTTGGAATTAGAGTAGCCAAATCTGTACCCTCATTCAGATTTGTCCTTCAAAAGCAAGCTGTGGAGTAACTTCCATGTTGCCTCATCAGCAGCTTCATTGAGATTCTGTAAAAAATCTCCTTTTGAAGTGTTGTCACAGTTTAAAAACCACCATCACATGATAGTGTTGGCACAGTCACTTTATCTCAGCTAGATGGTTATGACTTTGGACAGTATTTCCCACAAGATGTTTCTCGTTCCACTTTTGCACTATCCCCAAATCATGTTCAATTTCAACTTTTCAAAAATGGGGTTATTTTTAAATCTTAACTTCATACTGAGGGCAAAGCCTACATATTCAATGAAGGATTTTAAAATCTCACTTTACAGCCTTGTGGACTCTTTATTGCTAAGACGATTCTTGTTAAGATTCAGGAAGAAGCAGTGACTGGCCCTCTGGATCTATTTGACTTTTACAGTATGGGACAGCGTTTCTAACTGGAGAGGGGAATTTACAAGGACTGTGCTGCAGTCAAATGCCTTCTCACTCTGGTGAATTCCGTTGTGTTCACATAGTGCGTATTTTTAGCTGCTGTCATTGAAGTTATTATTAGAGAAAACATAGGTTCGAAATGTCCCTTGCCCTTAAGTAAAAATAAGGGTTTCCCGGGATTCCCTGCACTAGGAGTTTTGCATTCCATTTTTTTCCAGGTAGTAGTGCATTCTCAATCATTCCCAATTAGTCCTACTGATATCACATGCTTGTAAAAGTCACACTTCTCCTATCAAATTTCCACAGTCCCTACATCTTTGTAAATTCTGACTTTTCAAGAAAGAGTATTTTTTACGTGTAACTCCATTCTCATTTGGGAGTTCATTTTATTTTAATGGACTTCACATTTCTCAAATAAGCTTCCTAATTTTAACCCGTAATTAGTATATTACCCAAGTAACAGATCGCTCTACTTAAAACTGTTATTACGCAGGCTGCTGAATCACAGAAAGATTGGTAGCCATTGCTGAAAGCTGCCTGACAAGAACAAAAATGGGCAGTAGTAAATAATATGGAGATTCAATCAAATAGACAGCATTAAATATTCACTGAGCAAATTGGCCACTATTCAACAAATACCTTATTTATCTGCAATTAAATAAAGTGAGAATTAATCATTTTTCCATTGTGTCTGAACACATAATTGGAGAGCCATAGCTGCTGCACCAGCTGCTCAGCTAGCAGGGTGGGAAGGTGAAATGAAGTTGCTGGGCATGGCCGGAGGCAGCACTGACCTATATGTGGGGCTGTGCTCTCCCCCAAGTGTGCTGCACAGGGTTAGGTACATGCTGTTTCCAACCAGGCTTATCAGGAAGACACAAATTAAACCCCTCAACATCCCTTCCGCTCCCTGGGCATGATACTGTTACTCCCATGTACAGCCCTGAGGAGCAGTGGCTGCTGTGGATGCTGTGACCAACAGGGCACAGCGGCCCATGGCCCTGCACTGTGACCTCCTTCACAGCTGCTGCCAGCCCTACCAGCTCAGGGGAAAGTTTGCCCTCCAATTCCAACCCCTTCACTGTGTCTTTGCTTGTGGACACATGTTGCCCTTTTTTTCCTGTTTGTTTTCCCTCTGCAATTTTTTCAGGATTTCAGTGCTAAGCAATGTTTGCTTTTAGTCACAAAATGCATTAGCAGCTCTGTACAGATCATAGTGGAAATGATTTTGTAGCAAATGACAGTCATGAGGGAGACATAAGGAATTATTTTTGGGAAATAACTGTCATAAGGGAGTCACTTGTGCTATCGTTCAGGTGTTTTTAGTACTCAGTAGCAGGCAATGTGAGGTAAAAGCTTTTTTTTTGCATTGGATGCAATACTGTAAGGGATATAAACAGCTACTGAATATATTAAGGCAGGTCATCCATCCTTCTCTCACTATGTACTAACTACCGTGTTATACATGCCAATTAATGTAATCAGTTGACACGAAGACTGAGCTCCCACACCACTGAAGCCTTTGAGAGGAACATACATAACATGTAAGTTTACCTGTTATCTACTCCAGATGGAAGATGAAGAAAGCCTTGGGGTGAGCAAGGGAAGGGGGGTCGAGGGAAGGGAGTTGGGTGGGCAAGGAATGCCATGGAGAAGCACTTCCCACTGTCAAACAGTGCTGCTGCTGAAACACTCCAAATGCAAGCTCAGGATTGAAAATACTCCATACTTTGGGACCTCCCACCCCTGCTATGTTCCCAAGACCTTAGAAGTACCCACATCTGCTCCCAACTTGTTTTAAAGGAAGGCCCGAGATGTGCTGTGGTGCTCGCATGAAGGAACTGACTTTACAGGACACACAGAGCTTCAGAGCTCTCTGTAAAGGCAGAGCCAAGAGCCACCCATGTTCTGAGGTGGGGTCATGGAGTGCTGGGGTCTGAGCTCACAGCTGGGCTGAGAGGTGGCAAGGGGCATTTCCACCTTGCTGGCATGGGACCGGCGTTCAGAGAGCCCTCTGATACGGCGCTCAAGCCTGGCAGGGAGAACCTTTTATCAAAGGGAACAGGGGTTGTTTCAAAGATAAATGGCTTTGAGAAGCAGGACTCTCTTTTGCAGTCAGTAGATGTTTAGTGCTACTCTATAAGATGCTACTTCTTTCCGTGGGTTGCATTTTGAAGGAAAATGTAAAAAGAGTTTCCTCCTTAAATGAGTACCAGTTTGGTATTTCCTAAGCAACTGTGAAGTCCTTTTCACAGGAGATATTGCTCAGAAAAGATTTATGGAATGTGGCAGGGCAACATCAAGGCCTTAGAATCGTTAATTTAAAATGCCTTTCCCCTTCATCCTCCCGTGTAAATTGCTGAGCAATCATGATTTCTTCTTACCTTCTGCTCTCAGTGATACGGCTCATGTCATGCCAGGATCACAGTTCCATGACATTAATTATACACAGCCAAGATACACTTTTTATTTTGTGCCCCAAATGGAAAATAGTGCAAAGGAGCACAGGAGACACTGGCTGTGCTTAGGGAATTTCATTTCAGCTCTGTACCTTTTTTAAAAAAAAAAGAATAAAACCTATGGCTTGAGAGATCTTTCATTTTGAAAGCAGTAAAGGGGTCACTGCTACTTTCAGAGCTGCTTACTGTGGAATGGCTTGAAATATAGAATAATAATATCAGGAGAAAATTTCTTGGGCCTGCATACTTTTGTGTAAGTGAAGGTAAATGACACGCCAAGATAACAATCTGACCCTAACCTACTGCCCTCAGTGCAGTAAAATAGAACCATGTAACTCAGAAGTAACAAAGCCAGAACATCAGGTCAGCGAGTCTGTCTCTTCCTAAGGCAGGACTGTGGCATCTGGTACATCCTGTGGAGTGAACAACTTGTATCTTTTTAACTACAAATTTATATTATCAGGCTTTACCTGTACAGATGCAAAAATTATCACAGTGCATTAGTCTAAATTAAATATGTTGTGTAGAAAGAGACCTTTACAGGGCCAAATTCAGATGCTCACCCAGAGCAGGATGGATGTGGCATGGAGAGCAGCTGACTATGCACACAAGCACAGGACTGTGCTTGTGCACTTTCTCTCTCCAGTAATGATCTCTCCAGCCCAAGAGCGGCACCTCCTGAGAAGTCTTCACTGGATCAGCATGGGAGCAGTTTTCAAGATCTACTGTGGTCCCTGAGACAGCTTTGCCTAGGATACAACTTACAAGGAGGTGTTGGGACTCATTCAAATACTTTGAGGATGCTTGGCGGGGGAGAGCCCCCAGGAAAGCTGTGAAAAGCAACTTAAACATCAGATACCACAAAGCAGCTACACCTCATCTGCAGCCCCATGGGCTCACACGAAGACCAGCACCAGCAAGATCCCGCTGTTCCCACACAGACAACAGGAACTGGCAAAAAGAAAACAGTAAGCTGACATGTTCCCAGAGTACAGGCTACAAGCTCATGCAGCTTGGCAGATCCTCAAGCACAGCCTTGTCTCTGGTGGCGATTTTCCATGTCAGTGCTGGGGAGCTACATAGAGCTGAGTATCGCTCTGTAGCACCCTTCGCTCTGCAGGTGGTACACATGGAGAATGAAATATTTTTACTTCAGCACCCATGACAATCTAAATAACACCACACTACTTTCCTCCTGAACTCCTCTTTCAGTCCTGTCAACAAATATCCCAGGCTACTCTGTCTGACAAGTGAAGAGTGCTGCTTGCAGGCAGAACTAGATGCTTTCTAGATGAGACTTTAAAAAATAAAAAGAAATTATGGACTTCTCTACTTCCTAAAAATCTATTTGGACTGTTTTGAAGAAACATTGGTGACTTTTAATCAGCTTTCTTACAAATATCTTCCAATTAGTTTTTCATTATTTATGGATCTTCTTAAGCTTTTGCCTGTCTTTAACACTTTGAGCTTAATGAAACTCCTTTGTGATTGATCTATGCAAGCAGGTTTAGCATGGTGTTTTATGAATCTGACATTTTCACACACATGAAATCCCAGGCACTGAAAATACCATGATTTATTGGCAATCTATGCTGTATAAAAGAATAACAGGGAGGAATATAATGGCATAAGAAGGAAACACACATAGGCAAGACCTGATCTTTTGAGATATCTACTAAAATTTCTTAAAACATGTAGGTAGCCCATTCTAACAGATCATCAGAACCAGTTACAGATTTCATTTCTTAGAGGGTTTTTCCTACCTTGGTGTTACATGTGCCTTTAAAGTTTGCTACTAGACGAAAAAAAAATTTTTTTTTCCCCGAAAAAAAATGAGATAATTTTCCTTAGAAAAACTGGTCTGAGACTCCTAGGTGTGCCCAGAAGTCACACGCACAGACTTTTGTCAGACAGCTCGGCTGCTACCGGCTCTGGCTGTGACCAGCATCTCCATGACCCCAAAAGAGCTGGGGTGGGAGCTGAGGGGAGGGACACGAGGGCCATTGGCACAGAAGCACAGGAGGAGGAGGGGAAATCCTGCAGGCTTGGGACTGGGACAAACCAAGCAGTGCGACCTCACCCTGTCCTTAGGAGAGGCTGCAAATCCCAGGCACAATCCAGGCCTGAAGACAGCAACTGCTATAGGGAAGGGCTCTAATTTATGGTAGTGAAACGATTCAGCTGCAGAGTAATCAACCTTACCTTTTTGACCTGTGCCTGTGTACTTCATCTCTCAATGAGGCATATTCAAAACCCTTCAACTTTTCAAGAGCAACCAGTTATTCTCTGCAATAACACAAGAACAACCAAATTTGATATCTAATGAAAATAAGAAATGCTACAGTGGTGTTATGCGAGTTTAGCCACCTTAAGCTTTTACTGCCTCCTTTATTCCTAGGTTATATTAGGGGTTATTTATTGGTGATTCATATTCTTTCTTGTTATAATGCACATGATAAAATTGTCCACGTGTGGGAAAAAAAATTAAGAGTTTGCACACTAATTACCTCACATACACCATTAGACCCTGAGATGTTTAATGAACTGAAGGATGTCAAACCAGATAGTAAATTTCCCAGTTCCTCAACTAGCACTTGTTTTTTCTGCTGTTTTTATTTTCCAAGCTCACAGTAGCCATGAACAGCTCCCTTGCCTTGCTGTGTGTGCTTGCTTGGGCACCCCTAATGTATCAAGTCACAGACATTCAGGCTGTCACTGATCACACTGGAGAATGGCATTTAGACTGCTTTGAAGAAAAAGTACTACCTGTTCTTCAACTTTGAGTAGACCTATTCCTATAGAATATAAAACAGGAGCATGAAGTCGTAAACCAAATATAGGAACCACTGACTACTGAAGAACAGCTGCCTTACAAAAATCCCCAGGCTGACTCTGCTGGGGATACTGTCTAGTCCATTGCATCCTGAAAATTTCAGAAAGAAAGATCAAGTAACAACTTTAGAGAGCTCATATAAAAGAAGAATGGTGAGCAGAACCAACAACCACAAGGATTTTATGGTATTTTGAGAACTCAGAATAAATTAATAGCTTTGACTGCAAAAGAAGTAACCACAGTAATTTGTCACTTGCTCTCTTCACATGGAGAAGGCATAACACTGTAATCACAGACAAGCTATCCAGTTCCTACCTACAGTCCAACACTTGCAAATACATTTCTTTGTATTGGGAGCATATTCTCAGTTAAAAATCTAGCACTTCTCTGAGGAACCAGTACTTATCTTGCTTCTTTAAAAGTGGTAAAAATACTTATTTAAAGTTTGAATTTCACAAGGCACAGCTTCCAGATATTGGTTTACTTTGTAGAGTTTGTTAGATTAAAAAGCCTTCCATTATCCATTGCAAAGGTTAATCTACCTGTGTTCTTATGTTTGTGTGGCAGAAAAGCAGAGTTTTATCTTAAGACCAAGATAATTGTGATATTTAAAAAAAATATAGGTAGCATAGAAAACCAGAAAAGTGTATTCAGAGTGCATTCAAAGTGTATTTGTTCAAGATTCCTTTCATAAATAGTTGGTAACATAGCACAAATGTTTTTCATGGACTGAGCATGATACTATTATGGAAACTTTTTTTTTTGGCATGTATTCTCTAAGAGAGATAAAATCATGCAATTTTTCCCCAGACAATGCAGAACAAAGAAAGGCACTCTTAACAATGGTAGGACTCGTGAAAATGCTCTCCACTCATCATCCTAAGATGAAACACTGGGTTATTGTAATTAAAAAGCATATTCTCATAAATAAACCTATTGCACTGCTATTAACTCACGATTTCTTTCATACAAATATGTGAAATGTTTATTAATGCATAATACTGACAATTTTTGCTTTGGTGTCAAGGTTCTGCGTTGAATATGAACTTCAAAAAGAAGCATGCAAGTCACAATCATTTGTGTATTAACCCTTTGCAGCCAGGTTTTACAAAAAAAAAAAAAATCTCAGTAATGTGTTGAGGCAATAGGAAGCCACCTTTGACATGCTGTCTCCAAAACATCTTACTGAACAAAATGAGAAAACAACCACAAGTGCACGACACCTACTGCCATCTAAAAATGTTCTGTAGAGACTCACTGTTCCTTATTCTGTACACCTGTTGTATTCTTTGTACATTTATCTTTTGCAAAATCTAATTTACTGTACTGGACTTTTAACCTCCTCAGTGACTAAATGCAAAGTTGTGATTTCTAATTGTCTTTGCCATGTCTAAGTAAAGCAAATGCCTAAATCTGCTGTCTTTTTCATGAAACATGTCACTGTTTTCAAAATCAGCCTTGGGGCAGTGGTGGCAGCTCACACCATAGGGGAAAGCAGATGAAAGCTGTGCATGTCCCCACAGCTCCCCATGCCCACGTGGCCAGTGTGGCTGAGGGCAGGTGGCACTGGGGTGCTTTGGTGGCTGGGGTCCCTGGGGCCAGCACACCACTCAGAAAGGCATGCCAGGTTTCTTCTGCCACTGCCTGGGAGTGAGAAAAGGGCAGTTTTCCCTGTACCCTGGCCCCAAGAACACCTGCATGTTTTAGCAAGTTCTGTCTTCTCAATGTTCAGAAGCCAGATGCAGCTCCACATTTCTGAGATTCCTTACAGGTCTAGGATGGGAGTAACTTCAGCTGCAAGTGAGGGAAATCTACAAGGAAAGCACAACTTCAAGGCAATTTTTTTTACTTTGATCTTGCACATCATCTCCTCAGACTCCAGGTAAAACAATTGAATTTGCTTTTTATCCTGTAGTGAGGTCAGCAGCTCTCCCAGGTTCATGCACGGAGGGCGTTGCTCAGTAGTACACACCAGTAGCATCTGGCTCTGCACAATGTCACCAAAGCCCACGTGGCCAAGTGTTAGCAGCAACACAGCACACTCTGGTGACAGTAACTGCTGTCCCTGGAGCTACCTCCCAAACAGCCAACAAGCGAGGGAGCCGAACTGCCTCTGTCTGCAACCGATGTTGCAGCCTCCTCCTGCAACATCAATTTGTATTCACTTCTGTGGTGCACTTAGGTTGTAATTAAACGTGCATCCCTAAATCGGTACCTTCAACTATATGCTCTGATGCTTTTGGAGTTAATAAGCTAAAACCATTCCAACAGTATATGCACTATACAGGCTCAGTTGTCAAGGGTGACCACAGTCCTCAAAAGACAAGAAGCCCCTCTTTTAGGTATATCTGCTTCTTTTCCTTCTTCCAGCAGAAACTAGAGGCCTGGTTTCAAGCCACATTTGACAGCATGAAGGGAGTGCTACAGGGTAGGCCACAAAATACTGCCAGTACTTCAAATCTGTTCCATCGTGTGTAGTAAACATGAGTGAAACACAGCGACTGTTAGCAGTTAAAAGAAAATTAGGTGCCTACCTGCTTGCTCTGTACTAGGAGCTCATTAACCACTGGTTGCTGCACAGGCTGAGTTTGATCTCTTAACTTTAGCATATAGATTTTAAATGGACATGATTACAGAAGAGATACCCATGACTGATGCTCTACTTCAGACTTACGATTGGAAGAGAGCAAATTTTTAATGAGAGGTTTTTCCAGCGAAGAAATGCAGCTTCATGCTCAAACAAGTAACCAGAAGTTAAAAACCTGGAAATGAAGCTTAGCTGTGACAATGGACCGATATGGCCTAAACAAATTAATTCAATAAACTCACTTTTCTTTCTAGTAGTCTAAATTACCTGTCCTTCCTGTCTCTCTGACACAAAGGCATGTACTTAGAGCTTCTAGATGACACAGAAAATGTCTTTGAGAGCACAGAGGACAGTATCCAAACTTCTCATTTGCTGCTTTTTCAAATTGCCCACTCCACCAAAGTGGAATGTACCCGGCAGCAGCCACACTGCTGCAGAGACAGACCCCTCTCAGCTCCCTTTGGCTGACAGGAGCTCAGATTTGGGAGAGTCCCTGCTGACATGATTGGAAAGTGCTGAACTATGTAGGCACTTCTATGACACACAATATGGATATTTTTCTGAGGGAGTTTGCAGCAGCGCAAATCCAGATATTCTGCATCATTCCCAAGCTACTGGATCAGTTCTCTGTAGGGAAAAGCACTGGGAGAAGGCTATGAGTTATTGCAGAGAGCTAGAGAGAAAAACTGTGACCTCCTGCTACAAAAACCAAATCTGGAGCAGCACATCCATTCTCCTCTTGACACCAGCCATGTATTTTCAGGAGGTTTTCTGTATCCCAAGAGACAGCAAAGAGGGACAAGCTGGGAAACATCCACCAATACCTTCCACCTGTGAGATTTCCACACTTGGCATCTCCTGTTATTCCTTCACAACCCCCTCTTCTCAATGCAGTTTCAAAGCCCTCTGAACCATAACACGGAGAACGGCCAGGTTGTTGAAGGAAAGTACCTCTGTGCAAGCAATTAACTATATCTTATATAAAAAAGTAGTTTTAGTGTGGTTCCATCTGAATCTTTTCGGTTATTGTTCAGATAGGTACTAAAGATCTAACAAATTCTCATCATTTTCATTAATAGGCATTTATATTACAATTAAATGCAAATGGCAAGTGCCTGCAGGCTGGTTTCCTCATCTACATTTGCCATTCCACTATGGCTTTGTAAATCATTGCTTTCAAACAGCTGGAGAAACAAAGCACTGAAGAACTGTCTTATGAAGATGGTTTACTTACTTTCCTGAACGAGTTGATTTTTACAAGGACAAAAGAAATATGTTTCTAAAGAATCCTGCACATTTCACCCAAGAAGGGTCAGAGAGAGGATGCTGTAACAAGCAAAAGCAAAATCTGTAAAGTGAATAAGGTGTATGTACTTGTGCAGATTCTGTTGACAACTTTCCACACAGAACAAACCCCATTACCCCAGCTGGTCCAAACTGGGAGCAGCAGCAATGAGTGAGCAAACACCCCAAGTGAGCAGCATAAGGGAAACTGGGTAACCCCATGTGAGCCTGAATTCTGAATCTGGATCAATTCTTCAGACCCCATGGGAAATTGTGGGTCTGCTGAAAGAACAAAATGTGAAATTCAGAAGCCTGAAGTAGGCAGAAAGACAGAGGAGATGATCAAAATAACAACTCTTCGCTGTATTTTCACAGAGGGACTCTGGGCAATCCTGTGCTGCAGCTGTAGAGCAGCAACTGCCACACGTTCCCACTGCACAAATCCCCAGCTTTTCACCCCTTTATCTGTTTCAAATATGTGATGATACTAAATATTTTCAGCCAGATGAAAGTTTACCTTTACTAGCAGAACAGATGTTATATGCTCATCAATTTAAATTGCTAGATACCTAAGGAAGAAATCTAGTCATCCATAGTATCTAAAAGCAGCTGAGTTATTTACCATATTGCTAGGTGAAACATGCTACTGTCCTCCCCATCTCTTTATGACCTTAGCAAATGTTCCTGATAAATTAGTTGTGGTACAATGGCAGAATATAATTATTTCAGCTAGGACAGCTTAAACTGGAAAAATCTGTCTGTAAATTCCCCCATATGTGAGCGCTACTCCCTAAAAAATTGTTTTTAAGTCTCAGCATGTAGATAGTACCGGTCATACAGCTAGTTAGATGTAAATATTCCCATGAGCCAGAACATTGCTGATGACCGCCAAATGCTCCTGATGCTTTTAATTCCCTTTGCTACTCACAGGGGTGCTACCTCTGTGATCCTCACCTTCCTCAGTGATTTATTACCCTGAAATCTTCTGTCAGATTTGATTCAAAGTCTGCAGTCCTCCACAGCTTGGTTTTTAATAAATTCATCACATTTCTGGAATGATAATTTATACAGAAAAACATTGTATTTTTCAGGGTTGGTTCTGGGAGCATTTTTATTAGAAATTAAAAAAGAAAGTTAAAGACTTCTTTCAACAAGACTGAGACAGTATTTTGACTCCTCATTTTCATTTCTAAGCTCATTCTCACCTACTATTTTGGAATTACTGTTATTAGAAGACTGCCTGGCACCGCTCACTGTGCTCAGAAGCTCATTTATTCCTATTAGCCCAGCAAAGGTGTATTGAAAAGTGTGGCATTCATCAAAAGCAATTTGTCCATCTTAGTTCTTTATTCTTTCCCTACAAATGCTCTGAGTAACACTGATTTTTCCCACAATTTTCTCTGAATCACTAATTATCACATTTGATTTCCATTAATAGGAGCAGCCAATATTAATTGAAACAGTCTGTCACCAGGGCAGACAATCTAATTTTATATATCTCATATTTGTATATTTCACAAATATAGGCGTACATAATTGTAGCTAATTAGTGCTTAGTGACAGGTACCAGAGTTCCAGCTCTGAAATATATATGTGTATATATATATATATTTGCATTTTGCTGCAAGGACTCAGTTCTGCAAAGCCTGCCTTGGACCGTTGGTGCTTTTCTAGCGAAAGCCTAATTCTGTGTGGTTTTTCTCCAGACATGTTTTCTAGATGCTAAGGTAATGGGAATAATGTCAAATTGGGATGCTAAGACATTGGTAGCAAACCCACTCTCTCTGACTGAAAATGTAATCTGAGCTTAGTAGACACCCTCCTGCAAGAAGGTTTTGTCTGTTCCCACTGCCTCAGGTCCTACTGCACCAAGACTGCATCGAAGCTCTGTTTTCCCACTGTAGGAAACATCCATCAGTAAGTGGAATAATGTACAAAGAAGCAATTTCTATCACTCTAGTACAAAGTCAAGATTTAGATGGCATTAACAATGACAAAATGCTTCAAATTCTTGTGCTCTTGTGCACATAGAGGGATGCAAACAGAGTCCTTAGAAACATCAGCTTCACAAGAATGGGTTCTGTAGATCAGTGCAACTTATCCTCATCATTCTGAGCTGATGGGAAATTAGAGGTTGTCGTGGTTTGACACTGGTTTAAATGCCAAACACATGAAATCTAATTATGAGTATAAGCAGAATATGGATTCATTGACGAAAATGTAAAGAAAGTTCGGGGCAAAACAAGGTTCACACTTAAACAGTTGCAATATAAAAGAAAGTTTATTATTACCAGAATGGAAAAAAAAACCAAACTGATACGAAATTGAAGCAAACCTTTAAAACACTTTTTCTTTCCCAATGCTTTTCCTTTACCATAAACCTTTCACAAGTGCCAACCAAACAAGAACATGGTATTTTGGTCAGAGTTGTACTTTTTAAGAGTCTATTTATGCTTTAGGAAAAGACGTTTCTTCTATTGTGCCATAGAGTTTTCACAAACCAACAGTCCCGCCTGGAGAAAAATCTGTTGAAGTTAAGAAACGTATCTTTCCTATAAATTTTTGCAGTTTTCCCATACTGCAAAATCATGGGCCATAGGAGAAAATGGGGTTTTATTTTGTTTAAGGATGAGTTATCTCAGTCTGAAAGCACAAATTCTCTACTTCAGCTAACAACTACTCACAATTTCTACATGGCCTGGCGTGGGCCTTTCTTTAAAGTCACAGGCTGCACAAGACTTTCTCATTCCCCCAAGTTTTTTCCAAATGGATTAAAGCCTTTTTTCTATGGCTTTGCAAGAAACATCATTTAAGCTTTGCGGTACAAAAAAAAAAGTGCAGCAGCCCTCTTTTCCTGC
Organism: Mystacornis crossleyi; assembly: GCA_013400655.1. Classification (NCBI taxonomy): domain Eukaryota; kingdom Metazoa; phylum Chordata; class Aves; order Passeriformes; family Timaliidae; genus Mystacornis; species Mystacornis crossleyi. Next base: position 59,434 of record VYZQ01039345.1, read on the forward strand.
TACCATAGCCGCCTTCCCACATGATCTCGTCCCTTTCCCTCTGTTTCTGACCTTGGAACCGCCATGTTCAGCTTCATCCCATGTGATTTCACCTTTCTCTTCTTTCCTCGCTGACTTGAAAGAAAAGGTGTTTTTATCGGTTGTGGTGTGGTGCTTCTTCAGCCTTGGCTAGAGCTGTGCTGGATGCAAAGGTGCCTCGCGGTCCCCGCCGGTCCTGGCGGTCTCAGATTTCATTTCAGCCACGTGGCTTTAGTTACAGGCTG
>VYZQ01039345.1:77604-103996 GCA_013400655.1 Mystacornis crossleyi
TAATAGATATTTTAATATTTAATATAGCAAATAATAATTTCATTTTCCTTTGTAATACTGGCATTATTATTTCCTCATAAAATAATATTGTTCATTCAGTGATTACTTGCTTGTGAGCAGAAAATGTGAAGCTCAACTCCAACTACTGCATGAATGACAGTTCAATCTATTTAAAAGGTCTGAGCATTGCCAGACTTTTCGACAAATGAATTTGAGTTAGGGTGAATTAAATTTTCAAGAAACATTTAAAATGNTGGCCAGAATGTGAGGTGCTTTTTGGAAACCAGGACTGGGTGCACTTGTGGAATTAAAAACTCAGACAGGTAAAATTTTAAGATTATATATTTCCATCTTCTTTCCCAATATATGGAAACTGGACCACACATTGCTGTTCTCATGAAGAGATTAAAAAACGTTTTTTGCTCCCAAATCCTTACATTCATACCTCCGACTATATTCATAATTTAAATGTTTTTCTCTTGTCTGTGCTGCAAGCTGTAGTGCAGAACCCAAAAACAGGAAACAAAGGTCTCATTTCTTCAAAGATACAGGGAAACCTATAGGAAATTGATTTACTCCAGGCTAAGATAATGTACAGTTAAAAAAGAGATTAAATGAAAATGGTTCTAGCTTTGGCTGTGATCACAATACATGAATCTGGAAAGCAATTACTGGGAAATAAAAAATTACAATAGCATAGGCAGCAGATTTTTTCTAACTGTATGTACAGACAGCAAAGATGTTATCAAACACATACATCTGCATTCAGCAACATTCATTTCTCCAAATAAAGCGAAGCAAGGTACTTGTTGGTTGAACAGTGACTGCAGTGTTCTAACTCGATATTAAAACAAAATCACCCACATACATCATTCTGTATAAACAACAGTAGGTGATAAAAATAAATGACAGTACAGGTACTGGGACTAAGATGGAAAAGCTCCAGCCACCAACTAAAACTGAATGTTGCAAAAAGGATGATACAGAGTGTAGTTTATAATCCCAGGAAGAGGTCAACTTCTCAGTACAGGTCAGGCAGTGTAGCTTGGCATTAAGAAGCATGGAACTAAGTCAGAAAAAAACATAAAGTTATTGTATTCACAGGTGAAAAGGAAAATAAATTAAATTTTCCCTAGGAAGTTTCTACCATTGCTTTACTACTGAGAGAGAAGAACAAGCTCAAATCATAGCCAGTGATGACTATGAAGGTTTTTCTTTAAGCCAGAGTAGGGAAATGTAATACAATAGAAATAAAATCACGCTTCCCAAGCGGTCCAACAGTCCTTACTCTGTCCTGTCTAGAACAGAAGAAGAAGCAATGAGGGAAAGTGCAGGCAGGAGGGAAGGCTCAGGAGAAGAGTGCAGAAGAGATGCTGGTGTAGGAAGGAGGCACTGTAAGAAGGTGTTTAAACTGCTGGCTCTGCTCACTAGCTGCCATCTGTGGCCAGCAAACCCACGCCTCTCTTGAGCAAGTCCCTCAGCCACCTTCTCCACCATCTCAGTCTTCTCTCTGGCCAGGCTTCTCCCAGCATGATACTGCAGGGAGCATGGCCTGATTCCTGGCCAGGCTTCCCCTTCAGCATCCTCAAATGTCCCTGTCATCAGTTTCTGTGTGTGGTCTTGGAGGCAAAGACTGCAATCCATTTTTTAAGAACAGTGGCTGCCCTGTTCCTGCTTCAGTCAGTGCCACTGCAGTTTGGTGGCATGACTCAAAGAGAGCCTCCACATCCTCAGCTCTCACTCTTCTCTAAGATCTCCAAGAGGTGGCACCCGGATTAGAAGTTCGGCTCCTTTCACTTTTCATTTTGAACTAAGAGAACTAGCTCACAGGGATGTTGGTAATACTGTAACCTGGCCAAATGGATTACAGAAAAAGGCCAGATATTGACCACCTCCCCTTTCTCTGAGATGAAGCCCATACTACTTTCTTGCTATCTCTTTCTTTGTATGCTTTATTTAGTTGTTATATGCAAAAAGCAATATATAAGACTAACAGTTTAAAATAAATTACAACAATTAAAGCAAAAATTTTCTGAACTTTCATAATAGAAATGGTCCGATATGGCCTATTTTGCAAGGAACCTTTAATATTAAGTCTTTCTCACCAGAGTATATAAAGCAGATAATATCAAATTCATTATATTAATCTAAGTAATAATCTCATCTAAGTTTCCATATTCTTATTTATCCTGTTGCAATGAAGTTTTTAACTTTTATCTTGCATCTTTGAAATCACAGATTATTTTAATAGATATTTTAATATTTAATATAGCAAATAATAATTTCATTTTCCTTTGTAATACTGGCATTATTATTTCCTCATAAAATAATATTGTTCATTCAGTGATTACTTGCTTGTGAGCAGAAAATGTGAAGCTCAACTCCAACTACTGCATGAATGACAGTTCAATCTATTTAAAAGGTCTGAGCATTGCCAGACTTTTCGACAAATGAATTTGAGTTAGGGTGAATTAAACTTTCAAGAAACATTTAAAATGCAGTTCTTACTACATTAGAATTCCCATATTTTATTTTCTACTAGAGAGTCAGTGAGAAATTGAACAAAAATCAATAATATGATCCTAAGTACAAAGCAAAAACATAAATTGACACCTTGGTATGTGGCAGTTTGATATGTGAGCTTTGCGCAACTTTGGACACAAGATGTTTAGGAGCTATTCAGATATTAGGCCTGTCAATCAAGCTACTTTGACAAGTGACAAATTCTCAAAGTGGCAATCAACCAATATCCCAGGAAGCAATTGTTTACTTTAGCACTTCATCTAGATAGTTGAATTTGGTTCAGGCAACAAAAGCTTTTCTTGAGTGATGCCAGCACAGCTGGTGGAATATTAAGCATTTACCCTTAGAAAGACTTCCTCATTTGGAAAGACTTTATCATCAAAAGACAAAAATTGTGAGTTGCATGAACTGCTCTATCAAATGCTTGTTTAAGGATACTGCTGAACAGAATGTGCAGTAAAAACCAGACAGAAGATGTGTGCTTCAGGCAAGAGAATAGAGGTCTGTAAATTCTGGAAAAGTGAGGGGAAAAATGAACACAATAATGCTATATGAAATTTTAGCCCCTTTTCAATCCTTAAATTTAGTTTAAAATAGTTTAAACTAGCTAGTGCACAGATCAAGTTCTATAGTTCAATGTAATTTCATAAATCTTTTTCAGGGGTCAGAATCTCAAAGGCATTGCAGGCAGAAGGATCAACATTCAACAATGAGCATTTTCTTGGCAAAACATTATGAAATTACATCAGTCAAAAAAAATACATTGAAAACTTGCACCGAATACTGGAAATAATCTTGAAATAAAAATCATTAAATAATTTGTTATATAAATATCATCACGTTGTTGATTACAGGGCAATGTTCTAAGAGAACATGGGAAGACTTTTGATTTTTAACACATCTAAAAAGGTATTCTTCTCAAATCTTATCCAAGAGACAAATATTTCTTCAAGTGATACCAGGAATACAGAATCCATATTTGACATATCAGAATACAAGTAAGTTCTGATTCTGTAGCACAAGGACAGGATTGTCTTAAATGTATAGATTATGTTTTGATCTCTGATGTGTTCAGTTCACAGACATGTAGAAAGTATTTGCCCCCCTTCATGTCTGCAGAGCAGCTATTTAGTGTATCTGCTGAGCATCACATCATTCCTGCAGACATCTCTGATCTCTGCACACGTGTAAAGGTACAGTGGGTTTTATTGAACTTGAATTCTTAAGTGTCTTCCTCCAGCTCAGGCTGTTAGCTATTTATCTCAGAATTCATATGAATCAATTTTTTCAATCAAAATCAAATGCTGTACCTTAAGTATGTAAATTGGATCTTTGGGAGGGCAATGGCACAAAAAAGACTCCTTAAGGGGAAAAAGTAAAAAATTACATCTCTGTATATCCAGTAATTTTAATGAATTTACAGCTGAGATGCAGGAAATAACAAGAGTTGAAGGAGAACACAAACAGTTGAAAAAAAAATATTGCAGTGTGGTATTATTGAGGAAAAATGTTTAGGTACAATGTGTGACATAAAAACAAACAATAAAGAGAGGCTTATGATGTTTAAGGCTTAAGGTCAAACCTTTGATGACCCTATTACATGTTTCCTAGAGAAAAGTGTCTGTTGATAAGGATTAAAACTTCCTACCCTTTAATTGACTGAGATGTTTTATGAGGGACAAGTAGTAAGTTATATGGGAAAGAAATGGCAAATTGACTTACAGTACATGGGGTACCAGATGAACAGTTGTCCTGGCCCTAAAGCTTTATGAGGAGTAACAGTGGGGATCACAATCAAAAGTGATCACACTGAAATGAAAAAGAAACATTACTGGATGGTGCAAGGCACTGACCCCCGCCTCAGCTGTGGAACTCAGTTCTATATCCTTTGACATCCTCAGCAATATAACCCAATACAGCAAACAAACACTCTTTTATTCTTCCATTGCTTTGGCTGGACAAAGCATTCTCCAAGCCCTGGACCAGCCTCAGATGAGAGATACTGCAGCTGAACAAGCAGAACAGCACATCTGAGCATCTGAACCTCTAATCCAAAGCATTGCAGTGGGTGGTGGTGGACCTGATTTGGGAGGCTTCCTGGAGCTTCATGGGGACTGAACCCCCTGGAGGAGGTTCAGGAGTATCACAGATGATGGAGTGAAGGCAGCTGAAAAGGCACAAGCACAAGGGCATGTGGAAGCAGCAGGCAGGCTGACATACCACTAATGGCATGAATTCATGGGAAAGAAGAACTTTGAGAGGACCAAGTGAAAACAAAGTCAGGACAGCAGAATATCGTAGATTAATGAAAGATCAGGAACAAACTATGATAAATGGTGGTACAGCAAGAAAGGAAGAACTCATGGGAACTCATAGTGGGTCTGAGAAAATAAACAAGGCAGAAGAACAGACTAAAGTGAGTTGACAGGCAAACCAGAAGACTGATTTAAAACTGCTGCTAGGAAACCTACAGTAATGTGTGCTGTAGTGTCCAGCAGCTTAGAAAAGATTGCTTAGCAATTACATTAATAATTAATCAGTTCTGTCTCACCAACCTGCCTGCCACTATCTCTGCTATAATCTGCCATCTCGAGTAGCATGGTGCTAGACAGATTGAAACTGTACGTACAATGTGACATAAGATCCCTGGCTGGTACTAGCACATTCTACAGCCATTTTTGTGTGGATATGGTGACTATCCATATCTGTTTAATACTAGATAAAGAAATCCTTGAATGCAGTTTGCAGTTTGCTTGAACTGCATTAATAATTACTCTTCAATTGTGGTTAGTCAGCCATCTGTCTAACAATTTCAAAAGCATTAACCACATCGCTTTTTTTCTGATGTGGAGTAATGTCAAATGCTCTGCTGAAGTCAAGAGATATGTCCTCTTTATTCCTCTTTTCTATGAAGCTTATTATCTCATCAAAGGCAGAAATCAAGTTAGCTTGAAATGATTTATTTTTATGAATCCATACAGCCTTTCTGCATTAATCTCTTTTAAAAACTTGCAGACTGTCCACTTCATTGTTTGCTCTAGTACTTCACATACTTCTTCTGGCCTATGCCTTACAAGATTTGATATTTTAGTCATCTTTTCTGCAGATAAATAGTTTTAATTGTTGTTCTGTTCCACTTCAGATAACCTGTTAATCTTCAAATTGAGTCCTGACCATTGCTTCTATTATCCAGGTATATCAGATGGATCAAAGCCAGGTTTGAGAAATTTCTGGCCATGCTTCAACTGTATCCTCATAATGGAAACCTCTGATATTAGACTGTCTACCTCTGCTAGAGACAGGTCTGTTCTCTGCTGATTCCTGTACCATGCTGATAGAGAGGGTATTTTGCCATCTGACCAATGATTTCTGACTGTTAAAGGACATATTTCTCTCAGTGTTCTCATTCTGAAGCCATTTAACATGGTTGACTGAAATTCACTATGGAAAGAGAACTATAATCCAAACAAGGATGTCCAGCAGAGCTCTATTCTCTAAAAAGAGTCTGGAAGCCATGCGGCACCTGTAGCCACACCTGAACATTTCTTTCACCAAGAGCAGTACTGTCTTACTGCAATTTTTCCACACATGCCTATCTGATCATGGGAGCTCAGGGCTTCGCTTCCCATGTCTTGGGTAAAGCCAGGTGCAATTTTACTATGAAGGTTAAGATTATCTTAGAGTTGCCACTAATTCTTGACTTCACAGTAACTCTTGGGCTTCAGGGACTGAAGCCAGGCAGCTGTGGATATTGAGGAGACAGTAAAACCTGATTTGAATGAAGGATAAAATTACTAAAGAAAGTCAAAAGATAAGATACAACAACATCATCCAAATCTAATGGGAATTCACATTATCTGTCATCTCTGTCATGTTATTTGTCAACATGGACAAGCGCATGGAAGGCATTTCTGGCAAGATTTATTTTTACTTGAATGATAGCTAGTTTGTCATATAAATTGATCTCTAGAGCTATATGATATCCAGTGTATAAAAGTCAGTGACTCATTTTAGCTAAAATATATGGGACTTTTAGTGAGATCAGTATATTAATACCAATATTTTTGTTATTCAAGGAACATAGGGCAGAAGAAAAAACATCTACGCGGACATTTCAGCATTACAGACATATGAATGTGGAACTGTGGCTGTTTGAGAGACAGGCCACAGCAAATACTGGAAAATGCTAAATTTTATACTAATTTCTCACTGGTGGTGGATTCAGGGCTTCAAAAATGAAATAATTGTAATACAAAGACAGATAAAATTCTGTCATCGTTTCTGTGTGGGTTTAATTTTGAGACTCACTGTATCATTCTCTAGACCTTAGCATTAGAGAAAGAGCCCTTCTTCCCCCTCCTCCCGCCCTGCAGTGTGGCGGTGCAGGCAAAACTGCTGGGAAAAAGCCATCCTGGCTCCACAGGCAGCTGGGATCAGCCTTAAACAACACCGCAGCCGAGACCGTGCGGCCAAGATAGATCTGAAGTCGCCATGAGCCCCGCACAGAGCCGGTGGAGCTTCCCTGCAGCCAGTACAGCTCGTGCCGAACCGAGAAAACACCATGCAGCCCGCAACATAAGGAGGGCGAGGCTTTCCCCGGTGTGAAGTCTGAACAAGATCAACTTCTTAGCTGCAACTTAACATGGCGACTCCAAGGTCAGAGAGAAAGGAAAGTGAGAGTCACGGAGACAAAGCTAACATGGCGACTCCAAGGTCAGTTGTGAAGGAAGGGAAAGAGGGTGGAAGTGCTTCCAGAGCCAGAGCTTAAATTCTCCTTGCAAGCGATGGTGAGGACTGTAATACTACAAACTGTTTTCTCTATAACTCATCGAAGTCCATGGGGGGATGGAAAATACACGCACAGCTCGTGAAGAGTGCCCAGTGCCAGAGCCCACAGACATGAAAGGCTTTTAGAGATTGAAGAAGAGAGCCTTTGCTTTCAGGCTGGAATAGCTCNTTTGTTTCCCTTGAGCAGCTTGGGTGAAAGAGGGATGGTACTGAAAGGGAAAAGTGTGCTGGAAGGTTGCTTTAATTTCTTTTATTTTTCTTTTTACTTTTAATTCTGTTAGTAATAAATCTTTATACTGTAACTGTTTAAGTGTGGACCTGTTTTTCTTTGAAGTCTTTCCATTTTCCTCAGTAATCCTTATTTCATTTTATGAATATGAAGTTTTAATTTTCCCCTTCTCTGCTCAATTATAGAAGAGGCAAATAAACAAATAGGTTTTCACGTGTTTGGCGCTTAGCCTGTGTCAAACCACAACAGCAATATCTTTATAACATTAATTACCCAAACCCATTCATTCTATCAATCTTATATGATAATGTTAGATATGGCAAACCTGTGCATCGAATTCCAAACAAAAGTTGTATGTCATTTGAAGAATTGTGATGCTTTTCTTTGTAACCCGATCAAAACTTTGACCCAAACCACATCTTGTGTTTCCCAGTTTCCTAAACCTGGGCAGTGTTACAGCACACATCTAGACGTATTTACGTGTTGGAGAGACATAGCAATCATCAACACAGTGTAACCAAACCAGTTAAGTTTTCAAGAAGTAATGATTTTCAAAANGTCTTTCCATTTTCCTCAGTAATCCTTATTTCATTTTATGAAAATGAAGTTTTAATTTTCCCCTTCTCTGCTCAATTATAGAAGAGGCAAATAAACAAATAGGTTTTCACGTGTTTGGCGCTTAGCCTGTGTCAAACCACAACAGCAATATCTTTATAACATTAATTACCCAAACCCATTCATTCTATCAATCTTATATGATAATGTTAGATATGGCAAACCTGTGCATCGAATTCCAAACAAAAGTTGTATGTCATTTGAAGAATTGTGATGCTTTTCTTTGTAACCCGATCAAAACTTTGACCCAAACCACATCTTGTGTTTCCCAGTTTCCTAAACCTGGGCAGTGTTACAGCACACATCTAGATGTATTTACGTGTTGGAGAGACATAGCAATCATCAACACAGTGTAACCAAACCAGTTAAGTTTTCAAGAAGTAATGATTTTCAAAAAGTATTTTTCTCTATGTTTTGTGTGAGCCATATCTGCATATACATAAAAGGGTCACATCAGATGACCTGTGGCTCCTCTCTGACTGCTACCTGTAGGGCAATCCAATGCTCTTGAAAATGAAAGGTTACATTTAGGAACATGCCCTCTTACGAATATGTTCAACATATTATGTCAATTTAGCATCTCAGTCATGTAAACACAGCATTCAAAAATGCCATAAATTAAAGCTGATTCACTTTTCTTGTCAGACGCCTTATTCTGGAGATTTTAAACATTTCTTGGTGCATACATACCCCGCCAAGGTATTTGATGTCCTGTCCACCAAGGGAGTCACTACCTTATCTGAATTTCTTGTGAGCCAAAACAAGCCCATGCAACCACTGTAGTGCAACTCCAAATTCAAGCTCATAAACAGAGATAAACTCTCCTGCCAGTAATTATTAGATTTATCTTGGCAATTGCACAGATTCAGGTCAGCTCAAAGAGAGCTTGCATTTGCCCAGAGTACATTTTATAAACATACTATAAAGAGGCAAAATAATTAACAGCTACTTCCCAAGGAAAGACGTGACTTTCCCCTCATTGCTCCCTGATAAAAATTGTATGATGTTTCATTTTTTCCAGACTAGCCCGATTTAACAAAAAAGCAGTTTGATAGCTGAGTTTATTTAAAAGTACATTGCACTGTTAATTTTAGTGCCACAACTTAGTTCGTTTCCTCATCCACTAAGTGTTTAATTTCAAAAATATTCAAGCTGTTTCATTCAATATTCAATACTGTGTTTCATCATACACTGAGTCTCAGATACTTAGAACAGATCAAAGAGAAAGCTATAGTTTTAAACCTAAAGCAAATTTTCAGGGTAATCTTGTTGCTCTGAAATGGATTTTTTAAACCTATATCTTGTTGATCTGAAGTGCCATCAGAAATCTCAAATTGCTGCAATATTAGATGAAGCTTTAGAAAAAAATCTCTGGTTTCTATATACAGCTCAAAACACAGGAGTTTAAAATAAAGGTCTTTCAAGGAATGTATCTTCTGAATCTTCTACACAGTTAATAGAGGATGTCTCACACTGAAGTAAAAGCTTCAGTATAGACTGCATGAAAATTTTGTGAGGAGAATCAAAAGCTCAAAAAGGGAACTAAGCTACTGAGCATGAAAAATTAACATTCATTTATCGATTTGGGGTTACAGTCCCAAAAACGTGCAATTCAATTGAAGAGAACATGTGTTTCTGTGAATAAAATAGGCAGTTACTCATATAATTTACAATCTGTAATTAGGAATGATGAACAATTACAGGTCTGGAACAGAAAAGGTGACCTTAAAAAATGCAAATCCCTGATCATGCTTCTTTTCCCCCAATTTGAAACATTCGCAAATAGAGAACAGTAGCATGATTTTAGGTTTCTGATATAAAATTAAATATCTAGGTGAACAAAGGGAAAAATCTGGAATTTCCTGCAGCGTTTGTAAAAGGCAAGGGGTAAGTGACCGCATAATATCCCACTGGCTGTTAAGATACTATTTCACAAGAATATCAATCACTTTTTTTACATGTTTGGCAACATTCATCCTTTCTAACATCTGGCCGTTAGAAGAATTGTTTATCTTGGAAAGATATACAAAAGTTCTTTCATCCATCCATCTAAACCAGCAAGGTCTGTATGAAATTTTGGGCGTGTTAACTCTATAAGAGATAGGTCTGTGTCTGTCAAAGGTACCAGAGAGGCAGGCCCTGTCTGCTACTTCCTTCTGACTGTCCAGATGGCAATCAAAACTTGCAAGGACTTCCAAGTGTTCCCTCCTCATGTATATTTTTTTCCATTTTTATAGAAAAAATGTAAGGCTTTTTTTTAATAGGTTTTACAGTTTATCTGTTTTCAAGGTATTCTAGGTATTATGTTGAAAAAAAATAGCTGCCTGTGAGAGAGCTGTATCTTATTTGCATCAGGCGTTTTTCAGAAGCATTTTGCCTGATGAAAGCTCAATGGTTTCGTTTGCCCTTCGTTATGTATGCATTTTGTACTTCTGAGATTTCCTCCCCATGCTGCTGTTTCTCCTGTTGCTCACCATCCTCTCTTGCCTCCCGGTGCTTCTCGTAGGTCCTCGTTACCCCCATCTTCACACGTCAGATACCCAAGCAGGGCCTGCTCAGGGTTTCTGCTGTGGCTCAAGCTACTGAGTTCTGATCTATTAACAATGTTCCAACTAAGTAAAATACCTTGAGAACATTTGATCAAACTGATCAAAAGTGGTTTAGAAGTTCATACCAACGTTCTATAACACCTGACAGGTTGCATTTTTCATAAGAAGTCTTGAAAGATTTAGATGATATTGCAGGAAACTGAATGTATGTCCACGTCCTGAGAGCCATAGTTCCCAATACCATCATCACAGCCTAATAATGCTCAGCTCCTTTGTAGAACTAGACCCTTCTGAGACACTTACTGGCTCTTAACCAGTTGGCCTGGCTGTTTGACATACATAAAACTTTGGAATTCAAAAATTTGCAACGAAAACACATTGAGAAACCATTAGGAAAAGACAAATTAATTTCACATTTGTATCCAGTGAAAAGATGTGGCAGTAGCATATCTAAAGAACAAGGAAGAGCCTTAATGAACTACAAACTAAGAGCAGATGACACATTGCTTGACACACTTTACGCTGGCTTTCATGCACAAATTAAAGGCAGCATATTAAATATAGGACTACAATTTACTGAAATTTCAATATCTGTGCGAGGTGCATGATAAATGAGATAATATATGTCTGTGATACAAAGAGGAAAGGCTTGAGGGCCTTGCAGCTGAATAACAAAAAATGGGATTCAGGAAAAAGACATCTAAAGATGAGAGTCCAAACGTGACAGGGGAAATAAGAGGCAACACTGAAAAAAAATCCCCATTTTCAACAGCAGAGCACTGAAAAAGACTATTCTGATCATAGTAAAAGTTTAAAGACTTCATAAAGGCAAGAAAAAAGGGGAGGTACAGGGGACAGTGACAATGTACAGGCAACCACACAATACACAGATCAAAGAGTATCAAACTGATTCAGATTGAAATCGGAAACATGATGTCACTCCAAAGAAAGCTTTTAAGGTGGGGAAGATGAAGTGGCAAGGCAGGGATTGAATATGGCCTTCCAAGAGAGTTGTTGACAATGAGCATTCAGAAGACCTGACAGAGCCAGCAGGATTAATTTATGAAGGAAGACTGAATTTGCTGACCTCATAAAGGCTAAGTGACAGCACAGTGGGAGGCTGAGATATTTCTACATATTTAACAGAGTGTAAATGCCACAGGGTAGATCCTGTGCAACCCAACAGGAAGTTTGAACTGATGCAAGTGTGAAGAAGTTCTTATTAATGGCAAATATTTCTGACTGACCTAACATTTTCACAGGCGAAAATGAAACAATTTTCACTTAGTCTAATGCTTTATTTTTCTTGACAACCCTACTACTATTACAGAAGAACATGAAATTCTTGCAGTTTTTGTGTTATATGCAAATTTTACAAGCTAACATGCCTCAAACATGGCCACAGGGGTGAACATTTTTCTCTACAGCTTTACTCAGTCCTGATCTCATGGCACATTTCAGAGGAAAAACCTAGCCTTTAGTGCACTGGATCTTTAGAGGTGAAGCATTTTTAGAAGCATTTGCTGCTGGGAGAGTGAATAGAAAAACTGTCAGAAGTACCACACTCTACAGTAAATCAGTTCCTGAAAGCAGACTAGGAAGGCAGTTTGGAAAATAATGTGAATAGTGTAAATAAAATAAACCAGCTAAGAAGATGTATTTTGACCTTTCCCTATTCCTTCGTTTTCCTTGTTCAAACTCCTTTTCTGCATCATTTATCTGTTTCTCTTTCCCAGCTTTTCTTCTCTCATTTTATTTTTCTCATTTTCTCTTTTCTCTTGACTGTTTTATGATCTTGTTCTCCATGTCTCTCTAATAGTGCTTCTATATTCTTACCCACCTACCTCATTAGCCATTTTCCTATATGCCTTGTGCTCTGAAAATTTCTCCTCTTGGAGAAATGTTTTTTTATGAACAAGGCATTATGAACTTGTTCTTTTTTTTTTATTTTTTAAATGAGTAACATTCAAAGGACTGTACCAAGGTTGTCACTAAATATTTCCAGTTTACAAATTGGCAAACAGAAGCACAAGGAGACTTGGTTTACAGCAAGCAAAACTTGTATCTTCCAAGCAAAATTTATATGCTTTTAAGCATTAACTGTCTCTTTACCTTTATTCTATGTTTCAAGTTCCTCTACCTCAACAGTAGCTCTTTTTTACTCTCCATATTTTCTTTCTCTTTAAAGGCTTTTTCCCTTTCAGCCACCAGAAATATTCTGTTACACATGTACATACAAATAGATATACAAAAATACTTTTATGTGATATTGCTACATTCCCACATGTAGCTGAACAACCAGAGAACTGTGGTCAGTAAGGCACCAGTCACAAGGAATAATGATGACTGAGACACATTGGAAATCACCAGACACAAATATTTGGGGACTTGAACTATTTTTGTTCATTATTTCATACAGTGTTCATTACTAGCTCAAGACCTGAGTATTTAGCAATACCACGACACAAGTAATAAGTAGCTGTTCTATGTGTGGTCTTCTTTTTATGAAACTATTTGATCCTGGGATATGTTTTTTTCCTAGTTTTCATTTAACCAATTATTTTCATCCTATGTGCCACAACACTAGTGTCTTAATTGGAATTTAAAATGTCCTGCCTCTAATGCCTCTTCTTTAATTTCTCATTAGCAGTTACACAGAAAAAAGGTCATGTTTCATTTGACCTAATTTTCATGGATTTTCTTCCTATTAGAATTTTTTTTCCCCAAGATAGTAGGTCTCTGCTATCACAATTTGAAACACTTTCTTTGTACACCTTCTGAATTCTAGTTGTTCTCACAAAGAAATTGTGTCACTTAGTGCCTCATTGCACATGTCAGTCACATGTCAGTGTCACATATCTTCAAGGGCTCAGAGATCAGGGAAGTCTGTTAAATATTAATGATTATCCATTCAAATGGGAATAGCTTAGGACAATAACATGATCACTTTGTAACTGAGGTTAGATTTGTCCAACTTTGATCCCAGTGATTGAAACCCACAAGGTTTAAAATCCCTCTCAAAAGCAGACAAGTGTTTTAGCGTAGATTTGGAAAAGCAGTCCCTGAGTGTCATGGGTTGACACCTCTTCCTGCTTTTCAGGTTTTTCTTCCTTTTGGCTCTGACACTGAGATACGGGGAACTTGTACAGAAGGAAAGCACATGCAAGCAGGAACAGCTGGTGCACTCCTTCATGACTGGAGTCCTTCTTAAGCCCAGCCAGAAGAGTAAAATAAAGCAGTAAAAAAAGCTGTGAGAATGGGCAGTGGTTTTGAACTGAAAGAGGGTAAATTTATGTTAGACATAGAGAAGAAATTCTCTACAATGAAGGTGGTGGGACACTGGATCAGGTTACCCAGAGAAGTCATGGATGCCCATTCCTGGTAGGGTTCAAGGCCAGACTGGATGGGGCTTTGAGCAACCTGGTCAACAGAAAGATGTCTCTGCCCATGGCAGGGGGGTTGGACCATTTAGTCACAGAATCACAGAATGTTTTGGGTTGCAAGGAACTTTAAAAGATCATCTAGTTCCAACTCCTCTGTTCCAGTGCCTCATTACCCTCATTGTAAAGAATTTCTTCCTAATATCTAATTTAAACTTACTCTCTTTCAGTTTAAATCCACTCCCCCTTTTCCTGTCACTCCATGTTCTCGTAAATAGTTCTTTCTCCATCTCTTATGTAGGCTCCCTTCAGGTACTGGAAAGCCACAATTAGGTCACCCCAAAACCTTCTCTTGTCCAGGCCGAACAAACCCAATCCTCTCCACCTTTCCCCAGAGGAGAGGTACTCCAGCCCTCTGATCATCTTGGTGGCCTTCTCTTGACTCGCTTCAACAGGTCCATGTCCTTACTGTGCTGGGCACCCCAGATCTGGATGCAGTGTTCCAGGTGGGATCTCACAAGAGCACAGTGTTGTCTTGGACCACAAGAGCTGCTGTCTTGGNCTTCGCTTGACTCGCTTCAACAGGTCCATGTCCTTACTGTGCTGGGCACCCCAGATCTGGATGCAGTGTTCCAGGTGGGATCTCACAAGAGCACAGTGTTGTCTTGGACCACAAGAGCTGCTGTCTTGGGTCACCTCCTTGTCCCAGGTTCCTGAGCACAGCTTCTGGGAGAATTCGTTACATGATTTTACCAGGCACAAGGTTGAGGTTGACAACTTAGTAGTTCCCAGGGTTCTCCTTTCTACCTTTGCTGAAGATGGTAACAATGTTTCCCTTTTTCCAGTCACCTAGGACTTCACCTTGAAGAGGTGACCCCCGTGGGGGGGATGGGCATGAGTGGATGCGTGGGGCACGGGGGTTCTCTGTCCCTGTTCCCTGGTCACGTGTACCCCACATCCCGTCCCCTATTGGTCAGTTTGAATGTAGCCTGCGGGAATCCTGTACTTAAGGGAGTGTTCACGGGACCCCGGGGGGGTTGTTCCAGACCTGTTCTGGGGGCAGTCGCTGTCGGAGTCCCTGCCGGGCTCCGGCCATGTGCGGCCAGGGGGAATAAAATCTGAAAACATCTATCAAATATCGTCTCCTTGATTCTTCCACGGGCCAAGGCTGTCTCGCAGGGAAAGGTTGCAGCCACCCCACTGCAACATCACCTGACTGCCATGACTTTTCAAGTATCATGGTGAGTGTCTTGGCAGCTCCATCAACCAATTTGCTCAGGACTTTTAGAGGTATCTCATGGGTTCCCATAGGCATGTTTTTTTAGACCTTTACGTACAGTGTGGGGAACTTTGCCCCCCCAGTTCCCATTCTGCTGTCCATCCACTCAAGAAGTGTGGGAGGAGAGGTTGCCAATGAAGACTGAGGCAGAAAATTTGTTGAATACCTCAGCCTTCTCCTCATCTATTGTTATCAGTTTACTAGCATCTGTTACCAGGGAAACCTTCTTTGACCTTCCTTTTCTGGTTAACATACCTCTAGAAGCCTTTCCTGTTATTCTTTGTGTCCCTTGCCAGGATTAGTTCCAGCTTTGCCTTGGCCTTCCTCACCCCATCCTTACACACCCAAACTTCTCTTCTATACTCTTCCCAGGTCACTTATTCTAGCTTGAACTGCCTGTGCATTTGTTCCTTTCCCGTTACTTTGACCAGCAGGTCCCTACTCAGTCATGCCAATCTCTTGACTTCCTTGCCTGATTTCTTGTTCCTGGGGATTGCCAGCCCTTAAGATCTATGGAATTAAGACTTCCTTAAAGATCTGCCTGGTCTGTTCTGATTCCTTGTCCCCAAAGGAAGTCTCCCAGCAAATCCTATTGATAATCTCCTTGAAGAGCTGGAAGCTTGCTTTCTTAAAGTTCAGGGGTCTAATTTTGCTCCTTACCTGACCCATACCCCCAAGGATCCCAAACTCCATCAGCATGTGATCTTTAAAGGTCCAGTCATGGCAATCATTCCCTAGAAGCTGCACTCCAGAAGAATTTTTGAATCTGCACAGAGAAAACTATCCACAAAAACTATACACAAACACATCTTAAAGAACATTTATGTGCTCTGCTAAATAACTATGAAACTAAACACCTATTAAAGGTAAACATGGGCCTACAGGGTGTTCTTAACTAGATCATGAGTATGGTTAATTGCATATATTTCTTATTCATACCCTTTTAATGGGGAGCTTTTTAATTCTTCTTGCATATGCAGGTTTGAAGGGTTGATTATATTATAATTTACTGTGTTCACCACCACTTATTTTCTTTTGATAATTCATGTATAGTGTATGTATTTCAGTGCTGGAAAATCTAACTAAACTCACAGAATTTCTGTCTATAACCAGAATTAGTGTTCTATACTAAAAATGGTGTTTTACAGTAACTTGATTAATAATCAAGTCAACATATCCTAAGATGATCTATGGCTTAAGGTCATTCTTTAAATAGATATACCTAAGTCAATGAAGAAAATTTTCATTTCATGAGGTCTACCTTAAAATTTTCTAATCATTTGTGTACATAATGTCTTCATTTTCAAGGTTTTGGCCACTCAGTCATTTCCTGTGTATCACAGTTGCATTCACACATATCACTGTGTTAAAATACAAAAGATTTTATACTAAAAGCTGATTTATCAGACAGAGCACAACTCAAAACAAACATGTTACTGCTATCTTTTAAAAGAGCACTTCTAATCATGGCTACACTTTAACATGCAAACATTTATGGCCTCACAGGGAATCTCCTATCCACTTAAGCCACATAAGATATCCCACTGCAAAATGAAATGATACTTGGTGTTTGCTATGGCTGGTTGACTTCACCTGTCACTCACTAGTACAATCAACAACTTCTTAATCTCTAAAAAGAGTTTTATGCTATTCTTTCAGCCAGATGGTAGACCATGAGAACCATAATATGAATGGAAATTCGTATGTCAAATGCATTGTTATGAAGCCTTCATTTGCAACAGGACCCAGATGTGCTCAGAATTTCAAGGCACAATAAAAAGCTAAGTTATAAACAGATACTGTTGATAAAAACCCAGAGTTATCTAAAAGCTATATGCAATAATTCAGCTTAAGAACTATTGCACTGTGGCTGAATATCTGGAAAAAAGGTTTCATATTGAATTTTTTTTTCATATCTATTCTATATTTGCAAAGACAATTAGAAATGAAAGGATTTTAGTAACACAAATTAGCATAATTTTAAATTTTTTTTTAGTTTTTCATAGATAAATAATTGAACACCTATTATTTTAAATACATACCATATTACCTGCTGTTGGAGACAATACTCATGAATCAATAACACCAATTTCCTGACAGTATAAGTTCTAATGAAAAATACCTTATTACAATCAAGGCAGTGAATCTACATGTATTCATTTCCATTCCAGGAAAATGCAAATAGATATTAAAATAGAAACTAATTTGATCCTTTCTCCTGGGTATTTTCCTATAGTAATGAGTCAGGCTGTAGCATACTAAGTGCTGTAGAGCATAACACTGCTCTATACACAGTTTAATCCCACAGTCAGAAAATGCCCAAACTAAAGTTGAATATAGTCTCAGTTCTGTTCTGATGTGTGAAAGCATCGCAATAACAATCATTTTGTGACCACTTGCTTTATCAGGTTTGTAATGCGGCTATTCCTCAATATTATTTTTAACGTGAATTGTTCTTTGAGACACCACACATCATAGCTTTTAGGCTGCTTCAGAGCTGGGCAGTGTGAATTCCCTCACTTGAGGTTATAAGACAAGGTTCTGCAAGACATCCTGTGAAAGGACAGAAAAGCATTCCCCTCTCTCTGAGGGACCTGGACAAGTCTATACAGGAACAAGCCAGTCCAGTAAAGCATTTTTTCCAGATATTTGTGGCTTGAGTTTTACATGAGAAGGATGTCTGGAGGTTCCAAGGCCTGCAACATCCCTGCAAGGATCCTACATCCTCATTCGCAGTTCTCACACCTTACATGCCCTTCTCTTTTGTGCTGGCACAAGCAGTCATGAAGCTGTGCTGTGATCAAGGACTGAATCTTAGTTGAATTAGACATGGCCATAAAAAATTAGATCTGGTCAGAAAAAAAATTACTTTTAACCTGAATCAAGTCACTGATTTTTTTGGACACTAACATTAGAATCCTCAAAAAGACGGACACATGATCTGGAGGAAGGACAAGGCAGGTGGATTCTCCAGATCACAATGTCCAGGCTACAATGCTCTGACAAGCTTCCAGAACTACTTATTTATAATGCGGTCATTAGAGAATCAACACTACCCCACTAAACCAGTATCTGATCTACCTATTAGAAAGAAAAAGGTAATTTTGAGTTATAACTCCACCCAAAACACACTGGGAATCTGTAAGTAGCCAGTGGAAGTTGTTACCAATTAAATCAGCTAACAAGCTCTATTGCAATTTAGGGTCTTTTTTAAGATGCTGAACTTATCTATTAAAAAAATTCCTCACAGTAAGACTCAAAAACTTCATCTTATCATTCAAGCCAGAAGTTAACAGGAATGTGGGCATTTAATGAAACTTTGTAAGTGAACATCTGTTCATATATATATTCCCCATCCCTGGAAGCATTCAGGGCCAGGTTGGATGGGGCCTTGAGCATCCTGATCTAGTGACATCTTTGCCCATGGTGAGGGGGTTGGAACTAGACGATCCTTCAGGTCCTTTCCAACCAAAACCATCCTATGATTCTATGTACATTCGGCAGATCCTTACTCAGCTCTGTGGGACCATTAGCCTTACTCCTCACTCCACTCAGAGGGAGTGCTCTGCTCTACAGAATGCTTTCCCTCTAAAGGGACTGTCGTCCTACAGTAAGCCTGTACTCTTGCCACTTGACTCTTGCTAGACTGCTGAAGGAACCTGTCAAAATGAACCATGACTGCAGGTGCTAGGTAGGAAACTGGGCTTACAACCCTTCTCTGCCTGCTTTAATGACTCTCCTCCAGCTACATTAGACTTCTTTGCAATTCCAGTTCTCTGCAGTTTCCAACCATGAAATCTAGACGCAGCTGTGAGTAGATACTAATCTTTTAACTTGCCTATCCATTTTTTTGTTGCACAGATATTCTGGATACTTATTCAAAGCATTCTTCAGTCTTCCTGATTTGCAAGTCAAATATGAAAACTCTTTACCCCCTTCTGGTCCCAAATTTGACAGTTTACTCATACCTTTAAATTCAGCTAAAGCTGAACAAGTAAAAGGCTACAATGGATTTTTCCATCAAATTAGTGGCAAAAAATTGAAAAACATGTATTAGTCAGTGTCAGAATTTTTTATTAAATCTGCTGCCCTGTTGATATAAAATGAGCTCTACTGCAAGGGGTTGGCTTAAAAACCTGACAAGAATTGTATGATTTCTAGAATACTAATTTAACACATGCAGCTTTAAAGCATTAAACATGACAGAGACCATACACAAAGGGTGGTAATTGAATTACAATTGAGTTATAAAGCAATAAATGGGAGGTCAAATTTTGCTCTCTCAAACTACACCAGCATTGTTCACTGCAGTGGCATTAAAGAAGTATGGACGGAAACAGAATGGTTTAAGATGTGTCTAAAATGAAGTTTTTACATTTTACTAGAGGTTAATCTCTTCTTTCATTTTAAATGCAGAAGGCATTCTTAGATAATCTCGCCTGACATTCTGATTAATAAAGGCCACTGAATGATCCTCTGGCTGCTGTCTTCCATACTATAAGTCAGAGTCTGGCCCTGAAATAATTTCTAAATATACTCAAGGAACAGAGTCTAAAATTAGTCTAATCATCCGCCCAGTAACACATTCTCCACCGTGAATTAGAGTGATAAATTTCAGTTTTTTCAAAACTATATAAACTCAAAAAAAACCCCAAACCAAACAATTAAAGGAGAATATAAATAAAGTATGACCAAAGGTTACACATCCTCATGGCAGCAGGCATGTTGGTTGTGAAGGTTGCTGGAGACCTTCAGGTTAAGTGCCATGTTTTATAACCATAGAACATCTAAGCTCTGATGTTTTCTCCAGAGGAAAAAGGAGGAGATCCCTGAACATCTTGCCTCCAACAAAGGGAGAAATTCTACAACCAGCCAATCAAAGCTGGTTGCTCTTGGATGAAAGGAAGAAACTGTCTGTAAAAAGGGACAAGAAAACATCTGAGGTCCAAAGTCAGTAGAGGGATTTGGGAATAAAAAAGCATGAAGAGCATGTTGAAGAGATCAAAGAAATCTTCAAAGCCTAAATAAGACATCAAACTTTCTGACTGCTTATCCATATGAGACCCCCACAATTTAGAGGTTTGCTCACAAGGGCACTAAATTAGAAAGATTAGAATCAGACAAGCAATTCAAGCTTATATCTGACCTTTTGCTTTGGCAAGTGACCAGCCTAAAAGTAGGCTTAAGTGAGGAATCCTAATCAGAGGCAGAAGACAGGCAGAGCACAAATTTGGGTGAAAGAAGCCCTGCTGTTCCACCAGATGTACAAGGTGGAGCTGGATCTCCTCACAGACACACACACAGAGCTGACAGCAATCCAAATGCAAGTGAAGTGTTGTGTGACCCAGCCTGGCACTAGCAATGTAAAGTAAACTGAACAATCTCTTATGCTTTTTGACTACTGCAGGTGCACAATGAAAACCAAAAGGAACTGGAAGCTTGTATTTGAAGCTTGTATGAAAGGCAGACCAACAAAGGGCAGATTTCAGTGTCTTCCACAACAATAAACTCAGAACAGGAACTCAATGTTAATATTATTGACTATACCACCCACTGTAAATCATAACATCCACAAGTGGGTAGGACACTTGACAGCTGCTGATGAAATCATCCACCATTACCAAATGACTATTGAGTGGACCCTGGAACACAGGCAGGCAACCTCCCGATGTTGTCAAAACAACTTTCTGTGGTTAGCCAAATTAAAAATGCAATGAATCAAACAGTAAAAATTATGCATTTAATGAATATCTTTAAAAAGCAATATATAAAGTATTTATGGCTCTGAAAGTAGCAGAATCCAAAGGAAGGCACCCTTCTGATAGTTCTGAAACATGCGGGCACCAAGACTTTAACATATGTAAAAAGACAAGGGACTCGAATCAGCTAAAAAGCAATCAATGCATCAGGATACTTTTGGGATAAAAGTCTTGACTTACTGTTAAGTAAAGTAACAGGAGATTTTAAACTGTAGTGTATGACAATGAAGTCTTTTATGATTTCAAGTAACAAGATGATTAAAGAAAAAAATAAAAGAAGAGAAAAACCCAAAACCCTGCAGGTGCCACCATCAAAACTGGTATCACAATATTCCAGCCCAGCTGAGAGGGGAATTGCTGGCAATCTTGCATTATCAGTGAAATTCAATGAGGCCACCTGCGACTCTCCATGTTCCCTCTGAAGAATTCAACAAATTCCTTCAATACAACAGGTATCTGAACAAATAAAGGTAGGTAAGAAAACAGCAACTAGGGTCATGGCAAACTGAGTGGCAAGGAAGTTTCATGTTTTGTGACAACAAAAAAACGTTTATCTTCACTGGCCTCTGCCAATATGTGGCAAGAAGCAGAGCTCCCTGTCCCAGCTGATGACAGCTTTCTTTAAATTAGGAAAACCAGGCTAAAAAGGAAATGTATTTTGTAATTCAGAACACAGTTTTCAACTTTCAATGGCAACAAATAGAAAAACAAGCTAATGGTAGAGTTTAGAGTGTGAAATAGTAGCTTTTATGATGAAAGACTGGCTGAATTCATCATGTCAACAACATAAGGGTTTCGAACATGACTAATGTGATTGTCAATCTAGTTTCAGTGAAATTATAATAATAATAATAATAATAATAGAAAACTCCCATATCTTTGAAGAGAATACAAAATTGCTATTTTCCTGAAAGACTTCCAAAATAACATCGTATCTCCAGCAATGAGAATGTAATGCAATATTTTATGGCTGAACAGAAGGTATTTCTTGGAATATGGCTATGAGTTGTCTCCAGATAACCTGAGGATCTCTATGTCTTCCAAACCATAAATCCTGATATCTTCTTATCAGGCTGGGATAGTTAAGCGTACTTATTTTCACAGCTGACCATTAAGATGAAGCATGTCTCTTCTAGTCATAAATTATTAAGATACAGTCAGAAGTAGAAAAGCTAGTGTCAGTGTATCAGATAAACTTAGGATGCAGAGCATAAATAAGGTAGGCAAAGCTGTCACATGTCGTCAAATGTGTGTCTTCAGGCATGGGCAGAAATTTGCTCCATACTTGAACCCGTATGAGGCCCAAACTCAGCAATATCCCACAGATACATCCTGAGGCAGGGAACATCTTGGAGAATAGGTTGCTTCAAAGAAAATAACATAAAATCCTACAAGATCCTGAAGAAGGATCACTGAAAATTCAGGTTATACACGTACAATTTCGATACTGTCAAAGTATCCCAGTGTTTCTACTCACTTGCATTAACCCAAACTAACTCTAAGTATCTAGAAACACCATCCATTTGTCTGTACTTCATCAGCTTGTCTATGAAGATGATAAAAATCTAGCTGAAGTCAAGATAAAAAACACCCCCTACTCTTCCCTCATTCATCACCTCATCATAGAAGGCTGGTTAAGCTTGATTTGCCCTTCCTAAATCTGTGCTCACTACTTCCAGTCACTTCCCCCTTTTTCATATGTTTGGAAATGTTTTCCAGGATTATTTGCTCCATCATCTTCCCAGATGTCAAGTGAGGCTGACAATATTTTAGGCCCCAAATCCTCCTTGTTGCCTGTCTTGAATGAGTAACATTTATATTCGAGTCCCCAGAAGGCTCCCTCAATCACCATGACCTGAGATTATCAGTCCTTTCTCTTCCTAGCAGTCACTGATCCTCAAAGATGGTCCCATGGTCATACACCCCCAAGTATCTGGTGTTAACAGCAGTTGTGCAGCCAGTTGTTAGATTTCAAGATTTCTTGAAGCCCTTTTCCCTCAGTAACAGGATCAAGGAGAGACCAGCTGTGCCCCATGCCCTTGAAAATCACCCCAGAGCCCTGTAGCTATGCTTTATACACTCCAGATCTCTTCTGGAAGAGAGCAGGGCCAGAGTCCTGAGACCAGAGAGGCCTCTCAAGTCTCTCCACATCCTGGATCTGAGTTCCAAGCAAGCAGCAAACTCTCTAGATAGCAGATCAAGTCAGACAACATGGGCGTCCATCCTGCATAGCAGGGAATCATCCACAGCTATCCCTTGCCACCTTCTCCTGATCCCCTACAGCTCCCAGCCCCTCATATGCAGCCAGGGCACTGAATCTGCTCTGTAGAAACAGATCCATGGGCAGCCAGGAATTTTCCTGCATTGTCAGAAATCACAGGCTCCCTCCTGTACAAACTCCTGCATCCTTCAGCTGGGTGCTGGGAGCTGGGAGCTGTGGTCAAGTTGCGGCTCTCACACTGGCCACTCCCCAGTACCACTGCAAGGATCCTCCACCCTCCCTCTTCAGAAGGCAGCTGGAGCAAGAGCCCCAAAACCACTCTGGGGAGGGGCAGTTGGCAGAGCTCCTTAGAGCTCACAGAGCTTTTTCTAGAAGTCGAAGCCTCTTGTAGGTACCTCTGGATGGAGTCAGTAGAGAGTGTTTCATAGCATCCCCAGAAGTCCTCCAACAATCCCAGAAGTTCTGAACGAACATATTCACCTCTTTTGTTGGCCACAGATTTAATTTCCTTTAAAACTTCCTCCAGGAAAATTAACTTTCAATGACTGTAGAGAAACTTGCAACAAAGACTAAATACAATGTGTGTAACTTTGTACTGCAGGTGCAAAGTTGAATTCCAGTATCTTTCTCTACTTTGTATTTTGCAGTCTTTGGACTCACTGAAACATTAATCAAAGGCAAAGCAAAATGCTGGAACATTTTAGAGGTAGACTCTTTTTAAAAGACTCTTTTTAAACACAAAAGTGCAAACAATTATGCATGTTTATGTTCATGCATGCAGATGATCTCAAAGACAGTGGGACTAACGTGTGTGAAATCAAATATTGCCAAGAGTTTGTGGTGCTGAGGATCCAGTCTAGTGTTGGGAGAAATGTTCTGTCAAAATAAAATCAATTTCAGTGCAAATTACAGTTTTACAGTGAAACAGAAAAATCCACTCTGCAGCTAACAGGCTAATTTTTAGCTGAAGTCTTTCCTAAAACTGTTTTAAATGCAATTATTATTTTTTACACCATATGTAAAAGACAGAAGGCTGCAGTTAATAAATAGCATTCCTCATTCTATTTTACAAGCATCCCAAGGGAAGACTTTGGACTCTTCAAAGGGGGTGAAATCCATGCAGGGCAAAAAGTGAAAAGAAAGCAGTGTTTTTCATTCTATGCTTCCCCACTTTTGCCTAACATTTAGCAAAAAATAGAACAATCTATTAAATATAGGCAACTAAATACATGGTCTCTGAATATGCAGTTTCTGGTTTGAGCTTTGCTAAAACGTACATGAAAATTACCCACCAAATAATAAAATTAATTGCCACAAACACATATATTGTTAAACATATTTATTTTCTTCCCCAAATATGGGATTTTTTATTAAAATACTGTTATTGAAAATACAATAATTGCAGGGAAACATAGTCATAATTCAGAATCTTTCTACACATTTGAGAAATTTAGTTATGGAAAGACATGATACAGTAATGACACAGTATTTGAAAAGGTTCTTTCTATAACATTCTCTCATTGAAAGACTTTTGGTGAGGCACTCACTTTTCTCTATCCTCTTATTAAATTGAAAGAAAGACAGATTTGAATGATTGAAGAAAAACCCAGCTCTTTCTGCAGATTCCCCAACAACCTCAGTACCGCTGTCCTTGCTCTGAGCGCATCTTTTTACAGCCTGAATGTATTTTCAATATAGATTTTTTGTTTGGTTTGCTACCAAACTTACACTGTCATATCTAATATCACTTTTTGTCTCTTAACAACAAATTTGAACCCTGAGATCAACTTAACAAAAATTGGAACAGTGGTAAAGGTGTCAAAACTTCCTATGAGTGTCATGAAAAAAAGACCTGGAAGTAGAAAAAATCAAAACAGTGTCTCAGTAATGTATTGAAAAATACACAGTTAAAATCAGCACATGCCAGCAGAGCCATTATTGTCGCAATGCAGTTATTACTGAATATTTGTATTAACTGAAATATTAGAGACTCTGTATGAAGACATTACACTCCAAGTAAATTAGGTTATTAAAAATGATCGTTTATAGACCAGATAGACTACAGCAGTTCAAGTCAGATGCTTTAAGCAGAGCCACACAGCATCAAGGAAAATCTCATTCATCCTCTTCCACAGAGAGGTTCTTGCAGACACTCTCTCCACTGCACTGTGTGAACAGTTGACGAAGACCTGTGTTTGGTGTGGGGGTCCAAAGGTGATCAGGACAGGGCTCAGCAGGGCACTGCTCCCCCCAGCTCCAGCACAAGAACAGCACTCAGGGGCCTGAGCTCAGGGATTGCATTTCTTCCACCAGTTCCCTTTTGACAAAGCGATGATCCTCAGTAACACAGCCGTAAATTAAAAAAAGATGGTCACCATACACTGGTGTTATTTTGTGGTCTTCTGATGGGGCAAAGGATATCCTAACAGTGAAATAGGCTGTTTAAGTGTTTTCTCTTGCTGAGGTGCAGGTGGGCCTCAAAATTAACATTCCATAAAACCCTCATTGAACTTAGATACTTCACATCTTCAAATCACTACAAGTATCATACAGTATCATCGTTTGCACTTTTAGTATATTACATATGTAAGGCAAATATTCCAAACTCCACGTGCATATATATAACGAAATACATAAGGAAATTTTTGCACCTCAAGGGTCGCAGTAGTACAGTCCAATTATCCCAGGCTCAAGTATTTTAAACCCAGGAAAATCTAATATTTAAATTTAAAAAAAAAAAATCATATACAGAAACAATCCTAATTCAATCTAGCCTTGAGTAGACAGTACATGGAAAAACTCTCTTTAACAGTTTGTTTACTATGCTCTGGAAATAAAATGTCATAACTGAAAATATATGAAGAGCACATAATTTTCCAATATTATTGGTGATTTTCTGGGACTTGTTAAGGCTGGTTCTCATACAGATCTTAAATGCTAAATCTCACATTCCTGAAACATCTTCTTATCTTGAGGATTCAGGTAAACCGATCATCCCTTGAATGGGATGTCTTTTTAAGAATGAGGAACAGACTGGCATCGACATTTT
>VYZQ01039345.1:118521-130339 GCA_013400655.1 Mystacornis crossleyi
GAGAGGAGACCTCACTACAATCTTCAGCATCCTCACAAAGGAGAGGGGCAGGTACTGATCTCTTCCCTCTCATGACCAGTGACAGGACTCGAAGGAACATTCTAAATCAGGGGAGGTTTAGGTTGGATTTCAGAAAAAGTTTTTTCACCCAGAGGGTGGTTGGGCACTGGAACAGCTTCCTAGGGAAGTGGTCACAGAACCAAGCCTGGCAGAGTTCAAGAAGTGTTTGGAGAAGCACTCTCAGGCACATGGTGTGACCCTTGATGGGTCCTGTGCAGGGGCAGGAGTTGGATTCAATGGTCCTGATGGTTTATTCTGACTCAGAATATTCTCTGATTCTCTGATTCTCTTCTAAGATTTTACAGCACTAGTTATCAGATATTCATATCCAAGTACCATTATTCTTCTAATACCTAGTTTATTCTTCTGATCCCTCATTTCCCTAGTTAGAGGCCAATTAAGCTACAGATCTGCTGCCAAGTGCAATGATTCTTGTCTTGCTCTATCTGGTAATATGGAAGAAACAATTCCTGCATGCTGGACACTCACCACAGGCAACAATCAGACTGCAAACCATACCCAGAGGGCTAGGTTGATTACATAAGCCCTTTACTAACTTTTTATAAGCAGAGATTCAGGTAATATACTCCTTTTTTTTCCAGGCTAATCTTCCTTGTATAAAGCTTCTGACACAGTTTATTTATTGTTCCATTAAGCTCAGGCCCATTTACAGACTGCACTCAAGAGAGCTCCTTTCTCCTCTGCCTCACTAGCAGAGCCTAACCATAGGCAAGGAACCACCAACATCCTCCTTCACCACTGCCAGCAATAATCTGCTCCCTGCGGAGAGAGCTTCCTGAACTCCAAACACTATGCTCAGGTTGCCACTGACCTGCCTTTCCTCCAAAGCCTGCCCTCAGTTTCATGCTTTCAGCCTGCCACTCACCCTCATACACAGCACTGCTCTGACATATCTTGAAGCGTTCTGGTTTCCTGTATTTTCTCTCCTGGCTTATCAGACAGACAGCAGCTCTGTGCCAGCCAGGAGACCCCAGCATCTGCTGGACCACCTGGATGCAGCACAGAATGGACTCATTTGTCCAGCTCCAGAATGGGGAAGGGGAGCAACTTATGCTCTCCCAGAAGTTCCCAGAGCATCTTCTCTAACTTTTTTTCATATAGAGAGCAGGTAAAAAAACCCCAACATAACCTTCCATGGCACTTACCTGTCCACTTCCCTTCAATTCATTAGTAACTAGCAAACTATTCCCACACACCCATGCTTAAATGCAGGTGGAAACCTGAAATGAGCTCTTTCAAAATAAGCTTTTGAGAAAGACACCATCAAATGTTCTATTAAAATGTAAATGTATTTTCTCTGTTATACTCCTTTCCTCCATTAATTTTATAATTTGATCATGGTTTGTTTGCTCTGGTTTCTTTCTTAAAAAACCCATGCCAGTACTGGCTCAGCTATCCTCTAACTATTTGTATCAGTGACAGTGCCCTAAATATACTAATACTTGCTTTTGTATACTAGAGACTGAATTAACCATCCGCTGAAAACAGCACTGTGTATTGAAAAGTAGAGAAAGCTGTGTGTAGTAATCATGTACCTTACACTTAAAAAGCTGACCATGAATTAGCCTGAAAGCCTTACTAAGAATAGTAAACATTTTTGCTTGCACAACAGACCCCAAAACTCTTAAAATCAATAAGCCTCTCCAAACTTCACAATCTTGTGATAATTTTTACAACCAGCATTAGTGATGCCTAGTTACAGTGGCAATATACTAAAAGTGTTTTTTACAAAAACAACAAACCAAGAGAAAAAAACTCTTCAGCAACAACACAAAAAGCTGTTCATGATTGAATTTGGATAGGCTTAAATTTCATAGATAGATATAAAACAGTGAAACATTACAAGTGTACTGACAGTTTTATTTTTAAAAAATCTTTTGTATCATATTATTGAAAAATAATAAAAATATGTAGTATGAATTACATTCACCAGTTCTCACCATGAAGCTGCAAAGGTTTTTCTATGTAAAACAGAGGAAAAATACAGACTTTATGACAGAATATTCACTTCTCATCCTTTGCTGTCCCTTGAAAGAACCACAGAAACAGGAAAGCAGAAAAATGTTCAGCTATACTTTCCATGTCATACTTCCTTTTTAGAGGTGTAATACAAAACCCATCTAGTGAAGATCTTAGCTGAAATAACTGATGAGAGCGTGGTTCATTGCTAGTTATCAGTATATCCTTCCACAGGACTTTGCCTCATAACACACCAGATTTCACAGACAGAAGAGAACAGGTTTTCTCCAAGGCTTATTAAATCCTGGGGTTTTAATCAAATATAAAACTGTGAGTTACAAAAGTACTCCTAGGCATGCCTTTCATAAAACCTTATAAATCAAATATGCAAACCCAAGGCCTGACTTGCATAAGTTAGAAATTTCTTCATTTCTAAGTATAGTATCAATATTTGCAGACCTGCAATTAAGAGTCATAAAGTTTCAACTCCTTTCTTCAATTTGTGCTTTAATTTGATTGATAATTTATTATCAGCGGAAAGCTAAACACTAATTACTAATAGTATATAAACCACATTCTGCCTTAATAGGGTTGAAGTTAAACAAGGTGACAATTAGGAAATTCTGATTTTGTCTAATCATCGAATTCTAGGACAGAATTACCTCTTTAGACCAGGGAGGCCAGATTAACAATTTTGAGGAAAATATCTGCAGCAGACTTCATTAGCATCAAAATAAGAAATACTGTATTACTGAAACAGAAACACATTCAGATCCAAAGCAAGCTACAAGGCACTCACAGCAGAGAGCTTAAAGGACAGAACACAAGACCTAAGCCAAAGAAAAGAAACACAGAAAACGTACAATAGAAAATTATATATCTTGAATCCAGGATGACACACATACACATAGCTAGAAAAAAACATTGGGACATTTAGATGAGAAGAAGAAATAAAGAAAAAAGCAAAGGCGAATTGGATTCTACAGGCAGAAGTAGTGAATCAGAAGATATGGTATTGTTACTGCATAAAGTAATAACATAGTATGTCAAGTACACTCTGTTTCTTTGATTACCTAATCATAGCAAGATTATTACAATGTTTGAAATAATGCTGCACGAACAAGGCACAACAATATTAGGACTCAAGGTTAAGACTCAGAAATTATACATAGGTTCTCCTTCTACTCTTTAGATAGCAGTAAACTAGATGAAGTAATGACATATATGCTAGAAGAAAAACTACAATATAAAGAAAAAGCAACAACCAAAACAAAAACCCTAACCCCCCCAAAAAAACCCCAAGCAGCGAAATCCAGATTTTTTAACAAAGGCAGGAAGCAAAATGCATAAATTTAGTTTTGTAAACTTGTATCTTTCTAAAGTACACGTTTTATAATCAGTACATGAACTGATGAGCTCACTCCATCTTTTCTTCAGAGCTTTAATAAAAGGTACCAAACTAAATCTAATCTTCTTAAGAATATTTGAGAAAGTATACTGATTCAGTACCATATGAAGAAGTCTTGCATTATTCTGATCTTCTGGGCAGGATTTAAGAAAAAAGAAGTGGTACCATGTATTTTTGAAGAAGAGAACAAAACTCTGTCACCCTTTTCACTGAAGGGTGAAGGGGCTGGACACAGACTGAACAGAAGAGAGACAGAGGAACAATTTACTGTGATAACCACCCAGTCTAAGGCAAGAGTAGCGGGAGGGAAAAGCTGCTGAGTACATAAACAACTAGAGGATGGCTGTGAGTGTGGTGTGAGAGCGAGCATATTGTTGGGGTGTGAGATCCAAGGGCTGGCAGGGAGGCAGGTGGCCCCACTGACTGCTGAAGCTTAGAGTGGTGGAGATATTCCCAGGGTAAATGCAGCCTTTGTTTTCTGCGCTGGAATGGCCCATCCTCAGTTTAAACCTGGTACTGTGGAAGGGTCCGAGTGTTGGCAGAAGTCATAGCACTAATACATTTTCATTTATATTAAAAACATCCTGTAATGAAGCAGCAGTCTGGATTGTGTGCATGTATAATTAGAAGGGGGAATTTCCCCTGAACATTAGGTATCCCAAGCCCCTCACTTCATGCTGCCATTGCTTTCCCTCAGTACCATCAGTCCTCTACATTCAAGTTTTCCTCATGTCTGCTTCCAGTGTTCTTCTTGTTTTCTGAAGATGAGAATTACCTCAAAAGCAAGGCAACTTATCAGCATTGCATGAAAACACACAAATACCAGACTCTGGACATAAACTTATTAATTTCCTCAAACACAGTGGAAATAAACAGAAGTTATCCCTCCTCATACTTCTCCACAGAACCATAGAAACATTTAGGCTGAAAAAAACCCTTAAAATTATTGAGTCCAACCACTAACCTAACACTGTCATAACTGAACATTTCAGCTCTTCCTATAAAAGTAGCTCATGCTGATATTTACACATTACTAGTTCACATGTACTAGACTCCTACATATAAAAAGGGGAAAAAAAAGAAAAAGGAAAAAGAAGAAGATTACTGTTTTTACTGCTTTTCACAGTGCTTGTAAGTGCAAAACTGATATACTTATAAAAATACATCTGATAAAAAAAAATTAAACAACATATGTAAGATAAATTTTATCAAGAAAATACACTGATAGAAAATTACGAAAACATACTGTTACAGTTTCAAAATAGGGTTCATTTAGGAAGCATTTATCCCAGTGGAGAAAAACCATTACCAGTAGGCTCTATTACAAAATACTCAGGCCACTCAAAAGCCTAATCATATCAGAAAATTATATGAATTACAGAGAAGAGTCCCATTAGTCCATCTTGAAGCACCCAGGTATTACAGCAATACTTGTGGGTGCTTTAGAAAGGAACTAGGAGAAACAGACATTGCCTGTCAAAACAGAATTTTTCCCTGATGTTTCCTACTATAATTTTAAATGTCTTAAAGGATGGAGCCTTTAATTTTTTTTTTAAGAACGCTCTTCTGCAATTTTATAGATCTCCATGTCACGTAGTTGTCTTGTTATTGATCTAAACTGTCTCTTCCCTAAATTATACCCCATTACATCAAGTCACATTTCTTTTGGCACATTTTACCTGCAGTAAGTACAGAGACAATCTTATCTTAATAAATGCAAAGCATTTAACCACATTTTTGCTGCCTCACAAGTACTCACATAATTCCTGTTTCTCTAGGCACCATTATTCACTATTTAGACAAACTATACAGAATCACAGAATCAAAGAATCATCACTGTTGGTAAAGACCTTCAAGATCATTGAAACGAACTGTCAACCCAGCACCACCATAATGACCCCTAAACCACATCCCCAAGTGACACCTCAGTGCCTCTTGAACACTTCAGAAATGGTGACTCTACCAGCTCCCTGGGGAACTCACTGAGATGTCTAACCACACTTTCAGTGGAATTTTTTTTCTAATATCTAATTCCCACCTGCTATAAACTTAAAATTATAATTCCTCTCATTCTTTCACTTTGAGACATGGCAGAAGAGACCAAGTGCCACCTCACTACAATCTCTTTTCAAGTAGTTGTAGAGACTGGTAAGGTCTTCCCTAAGCCTCTTCCAGACTAAACAACCTCAGTTACCTCAACTGCTCCTCATAGGACGTATTTCCTAGACCTTTCACCAACGTAGTTGCCCGTCTCTGGACATGCTCCAGCCCCTCAAGGTCCTTTTTGAAGGGAGGGGTCCAAAACCAAACTCAGTACTCAAAATGCAGCCTCGCCAGTACCAAGGACAAAGGGACAATCCCTTTCTTAGTCCTGCTGGCCACACTCTTCTTGATATAAGCCAAGATGCCATTGGTCTTGTTGGCCACCTGGACACATGGTTGGTTTAGGTTCAGCTGCTGCCAACCAGCACCCCCAAGTCCCATTCTGCTGAGCAGCTCTCAAGCCTCTCCTCCCCCAGCCTGTAGCATTGCATGAGGTTGTTGTGATCCAGGGGCAGGACACGGCACTTCATCTTATCTTATTGAAGCTCATGCAGTTGTCTTCAGCATACGCAGGTTTTGCTTTTCTCTTTCAATTCCATCTGACCACCCTCTTAATTACACCTGTAGGTGATAAGGAACTGCACATATATATATTCCAGCAGTTTTCTCAGCAGCATGTTATGGAATATCNAGAAAAAACTATGGGTTTGTATTGAGTTTAAAAATATTTCATTCAACAATTCCAGTTTTCCTATGGGTGTGTTTTTACCAAGATTCTTACATATAAGCCTCCCACTANTCCAGGGGCAGGACACGGCACTTCATCTTATCTTATTGAAGCTCATGCAGTTGTCTTCAGCATACGCAGGTTTTGCTTTTCTCTTTCAATTCCATCTGACCACCCTCTTAATTACACCTGTAGGTGATAAGGAACTGCACATATATATATTCCAGCAGTTTTCTCAGCAGCATGTTATGGAATATCCTAGCTTTGTGACCTGGTACCTTTTATAAGTGATGGTAACATTTCTTATGGGGTGAGAATAAACAACTTTTCAGTTGTTATAGTTGATCTGCTGATAATGCGGAGTAGGTAAATAAATGTAAATAAATGAGAAAGCAATTGAGTCTCTACTGTGTGTTTTCTTGGTGTTCAGGTAAAAAAAAATCTGTATGTATATATAATGACCTTCTTTGGCTTCTTCTCCTTGCTTTTCTTATATGACGTTAAATACAGCCTGTGCTCAGGATTCTAACACATTTGCAGGAGTATCTTGACCCCAAAAGTAATTTTGAAGTACACAGCAGAAAAAGCAGAGCTGTCACACCCCAGATCAGATATGGGTGTTTTAGGGACAGTCACTAAGTTAGGCACCAAATCTGAGAATCAGCGTGCAGCTGCTCAGAAGCATAAGCATTAGTGAAGGGAGACACTGCCCCACTGACAGAGCAGCCATTCCCTCCATCCCAAATGACAAACCTCTCCATGGACTCCGGGTGGAGCCTGAGTAGGAACAGGACCCTAAACAAGGACTAGAAACACCTTCTATGTGACTGACTCCCCCCAAGGATACAAATAAAAAATCTTAGTCCTTACTCCTCTAAAGAAGCAGGTGGAACTTTCCACTTTTACAGAATTACTTTCATCCATTGAAGATTGGATTTTAGCACTTTCTGCCTAGCCAATCAGATAAAAATTAAAAAAAAAAAAAAAAAAGTGATTACACTTCAGAAGAACAAGCCCAAAGCAATATTCCAAGCATGAAATGGCAGAAATTCTCTACACCTTAGAGGAATAAAGTTTTTTTGACAGTTGGGAACCAGGGGGCACTACTGCAGTTTGTTTCACTTAACTTGGCCAGCCACTTTGAAATCTTCCTCTACAATCTCTTCATCACACTCATACTACGTTAGCTGTGGTTCCCCCTCTAAATCAGACCCTCAAAAGGGCCATCAATTGCTAGATTTTTCTTGAGATATGAAAATTCTTCAGCCACAAACCTAGTGAATAATGTCATATACTGCACATGCTATGTGGCACCTTCTGGGTCTTGAAATTGTTAGGTGCTGTCGCTACAAGTTCTATGCAAATACATGTAACGAGTTAAAAGAATGGGAAAAAAAGGAAAAAGTTATGACTCCTTTTATGACAAAACTGAAAAAAACAACAACAACAATTTTTAAGCAATCATACACTTAAACATCATCTGTAACAAAAAGCATCAGAGAGGGAATTTCACTGATACCANACCTAATCAAAATTTAAAAAAAGGTCTATAAAATGGAAAACTATTTATTTAACTTCAAATAATATCTTAATCAACCAGTTTCAGTGGCATATGAAGATTTTCATAAAGCTGACAAAGATGTGAATTTTACATCTTTTTTAACTCCTCAGTTATTTCTTTGGAAAACAAGCCATTCCCTACAAAGGGTTTCTGAGGTTCCTAGCAAAATCCATGACACAAACATAGGTTTCAGGAGCATACTGGGCTTGCAGAACAAACAAACTTCATAAAAATGCCTTCCTTTCATTTCCTTGTCTTGAAGAAGAACTAAAAACATTAATTTCCAAGTTTTACCCAACAGATATTTTAACACATTTTTGCACAAACCCCTGCCTTGAAAATAGAACTGGAAAGGTCAAGGTGTGTGTGTGGGAAAAAGAATGAGCCCCCTGAGTTACAGAAAGTTAAGAATGGCATTAGAAAAGATGAGGAGGTTGGATTAAAAAAATATACTAAAAGAATCAGTTTCCTGGCTGTTTAATTTGGCTACCACTGCTCTTAAAGGGGAGGAATAAGTGGTTTTGTCCTTATAACACGTATAATGTGTTGCTACAAAATGTGTTGTCGACAGAAACAAGGCCATGAGAGGAGCATGGGAGTCTGAAAAGCACTCTCATGATAATCAGAAGAACCTACCGACCACCCACCATATCAGCAAAGCTGACAATATAACACTCATGTTGAAGGGGCTACAGATGATGCCTCTGATTGGGAATCCTGGGTGATTTTCACTGAAATTCATGGGATTTTTCTCAAAGGAAGGAAGAAGCACAGCAAAATAATGAAGATCAAGAATTAGTGCTGTGGAAAAATGATAGCAATGGATAGGAAACATTAGAATGACTACTGATTGAATGTGAATCTGCTCCACGGATGCGCATCCATAGAGAAGGTTGAATCAAGATGAAATTCATGATAGCGGGGTTAATGAGATGAGTTTTGAATTAAGGAGTACACGGGAAAATTATAAAGAGATCTGCCTTATTTGCATTAGCTTGGTTTTTCAGTGTGGAGGAAAAAAAGGAAAACATGAAGCTCTAAAAGCAGATGAAGGTCTGTGCATGGCTGTAGTTTACAGGAAGAGGAAAATGAGTAAGTAAGAATATGACAGTAGAAGAATGATTACCAGGGAAAATTTGAAAGTACAATAAGGAGAAGGAAACTATTAATGTTGATGAGAACAGTAAATATGCAATCAACATAGATAATGAAAGGAATGAGCTGGCCTAGCCTGCATAGTTGAGTAGAAGGTAGATTTGCTAGTTCCTAAAGGAAGTGACTGAACTGCTGAAAGGGAAAAGCAACAAAATGGAGGTGTTAAAATTACTGATACAGACCTCAAGGCAGCTAGTGTAAGCATAATAAAAATATTAGAGCAATCCTGGCAGGAACAAAAAGCATTGTGGAAAGGTGCTGTTGATGAAAGACATATTTTTCCTACGAAAGAGAGAAATATTACACTCTAAGATAGCATTGTAGTTTATTGACGTGACAGTACAGGAGAAGGCATTAAATCCAGTTGGCAGCCAGCCACTAGTGGTGTCCCCCCTGGAATCAGTGTTGGGCTCAGTCCTGTTTAATGTCTTTGCCGATGATCTGGATGGGGGGATCGAGCTCGCCATTTGCACATTTGCAGATGACACCAAGTGGAACAGGAGTGTTGATCTGCAGGAAGGAAGGAGGGCTCTGCAGAGGGACCTGGACAGGCAGGAAAGATGGGCTGAATCCAACAATAAGAGATTCAACAAGACCAAATGCCAGGCTGAACAACGTTTAATTTTTTTTTTTTTTTTTAATGTGGAGAAGAGGTAAAAAGAATTAAAAATCTAAGAAGAAGGTGCTATTTCAGCAGCTTTGAAGAGAAAACTACTTTTATGTCTGCGCTGCAATTTGAACTGAAGCACAAATGGCCTTGGTGGCTTAATAATAAGCTAGAAGAGGAAAACCTTAAGTATTATGCTCTCTCTATATTTTAAAACCGTTGCATTAATGGAAGTTTTGAGTGCATGATACAGTGCTATCAGCAAGGTAATAAACTACACGATGACTCCCTGCTACCTGTTTCTGAGGAAAAACAAACAATATATCACAACTGCAGCTCTGTTGACTCAAGTTAGCAAGAGATCAGATTTTACGCGGGTATTTTTTCTGAAAAGAATAGTATCTGCCTATCATGAGCTTAGTAGATAAGAGCAGATATGAAAAACAAACAAACAAAGAAACAAGTCCATACACGTTAATACCTAATCATTTGAAGGAAAAGATTCTGGAAGAGGCTTCTTTCAGCATAAAGAGACAGTATATGATACATGTCATATACAACACATATAACAGGGTCACCTTGATCGTTTCATTATAGGGGAAATTCAGTTCCCACATTTTTGGCAAAATCTGTATCACAACTGGTATAATACACACAATATGATCATGTTTCTTGATGCAAGAAGTTGAAAATGCACATAGCCAGTACATAGTGTTAGATGTGAAGCTTGAATGTTTATCAGAACTATTAAAATAGCTACACATATCAGAAATACTTACAGATTTGGGGGGCATTTTTGTCATTATTTAGTACTAAATTCCAAACCTGTGAAACCTTCTTTCTTTAGGTTTAAAAATTGTCAAAAAAAAAGTATCGACAGAAAATGCTGAGCAAGTTAAAGAAATAAATATTACATACATGTTTTAAAATATAAAAAATATAACAAATCATGCATAAATTTTAAATATAACTCAACATAGGTATGATTAACGGCATCTGCCACATCCATTGATTCCTAATAAACCAATTTAGCAGAAAGATATTTCACAGTAAACAAAACATTCTGGACATATCAAATACCATCCCTAAAGTAACTCGGAACCATAACCACTTGAGATCACTGAAAGCACTTAATTTTGACCACATTTTCCTACTCAAAACAGTTTATTTAGAATCTATTTCAGCATTTTTAGATGCTCTTGCCAGTTTCTAATGTACCTTGAACTCACAGGTTTTTTGCTTCACATGGAAGATTTTGGCTAGTAGGATGATTCTGACTCACTACTAAGGATTTAAGCTTTTGCATATTTTGGCAACACCAAAAATTAGAGCCCTTGTTATGCAAAAAAATACACTAAATAATTCCACATTCCCCAGAAGCTTATTTTTCAGCTCGTTCATTTTAGCCCTTAATACTGGGCCTCTAATATCAATTCTTCCCTTGTGCTTCCGTAAAAGTATGGCATAAGCTCATGTTGTCAAACCAGGAAAATCACTTAGTGAGCTGATGCTGAATTTACATAATAGCATGGACAGCCTTGCTGATAGAGCTACGTCAAAAATATAAGTTTCTATTTACTCGCTTATATTACTAGAAAAACTTCTAATTGAAGTACATTTGTGCAACTGGCACAAAAAGGACAAAGCACATGCCTCTTAAAGGAAAAAAAAAATACAGGATGTACCTAAAAATCCATTCATCTATAATTTCCTCAATCTGCCAAGAAATGTATGATATTCTTATCTTTCATCCAATTCCTACTTCCTACTCTTCCATGAGCATTAGCAATGGGATCAAACTAGTGGCTAAATCAGGGAAGTTTCTGTATAATACCCAGTACAGACAGAGCCAATGGTGAGGTCGTACTGGCACTGCCTCAACAAGCCATGCTACCGACAGAATTGATACCAGGATCACTCTGCATGCGGCCACACACAGGGAGATGCTGTGGGAAGGCATCTTAGAAGCTACAAATGGAATTAACATGCCACCAGAAATGTCATGTTCAAAGGTGCAAGAAAGAGAGTCAAAATGTAAAGGTGGATCTGCCTTGAAGTGTTCTTCAATACAATACATGGAACAACACTGTCCTGAGGGGCACATTCATTTCAGTGCTTACTTTGTCACTAAAAGCCACATTGAGAACTACATACACAGGGCAGGTATTCCTACAGCCAGAAAACATAAAAGCAGTAAATCAAGTTACCCTAGTTCTGGTATCACACTACCAGAACTGTCACTCAAACTTCTTGAAATTCATACAACCTTTTTCATAT
>VYZQ01039347.1:0-15997 GCA_013400655.1 Mystacornis crossleyi
CATCTCTTCCCGCCCCTCTTCCCGCCTCCATCCCTTCCCCGGGAAAAAGAGCCTCGGGCGCAATTCCCGAGGGAGCCGCGCAGCTCGGTAACAAATAGTCACGTTTTTATTGAAACAGTTTAAGACACGAAGTACAAATGGATACAGAGTTAAAAACAGCTCCCGCGGGAGCCTCACAGTGCAAAAAAAAAAAAAAACACCAAAACCAAAACCAACCAACAAACGTAATTTTTAACTTTATCCCAAATAATAATTAAAAAGAAAAAGACAAAGTATTATTTTACCTAAAGCCAAAAGTATAAAAACACGCATTTATAAATAAAGCAGGAAGGGGGGTTTTCGTTTGTTTTGTGTTTTAGAGGAGGGAAGGAAAAGGGCAGCGCGGGGGAACAGAGGTGAGGAGGTGCCTGCCTGAAGCGAGGGCGAAGGAAGGACACGCGGGCGGACACGGCTTGTTCCGAACGCGGCTGCCCCGCGCGTGTCCCCCGTGGTGACACGAACACAGCCCCAGCGCCCCGTGTCACTGACACGCACCGTCTGAAACGTGGGACACGCCGGACTTGCCCAGAGAACGAAGAACCTGCTCTCTCGGGGGGCTGCTAGACCTGTCTACCATTTCAATGAGGTTTTTTGTCATTTACTGTCCTGGATGCTACACATCCAACGGGATGGGGGGAAGACACTGTATACATGCATGAATTTACCAAGGGTGTTTAAATACCTGCATTTCTTTTTTTTTTTTTCTTATATATAATAATATACATACTCATTCTTTTTAAAAAAATTAAGTTGGTATGTTTCTACTCCCGGAAAGAAACGTCCCAATTCCTCTGAGTCACGATGAAGTCTGCAAAACGGGGAGGCTGGGGAGGGGGCTGCTGTAAGGCCATGCCCCAGTCATCACCTGGGAGGTCGCATGGAAAGGAGAGGACAACCTGAGAGAGCACGTGGAAGAAATGCAGACTCCCATACACACAGCTCCTGGGTGCTGCTGAGGGATGGGGAGGAGGGAGGTGTTACCTGCCCGCAGCAGGAAATAAAATAGAGTTTGCTGCCCTCTCAGGTTGCAGCCCTTCCTACTGTCCCAGTTCAAGAGAGCCCTAGAACAGAGGGGTTCCACAGGCAAAGCGGTACTACTTAGAAGATGGAAAAGAAACCTAAAACTTCTCATTTTGACCAGGAATGTTGAGTTGAAGGAGGAAAAATATATGTAAAGAGCATAGGTAGGTCCAAATTATTTTTTCAGGCTTTATGTTAAACAAATAACTTATCTTAATTACAGGTATCTTGCTGTGCCTATGCTAACACCCACACAAACCAGTAAGAGGGATCACAAACCATTAAGAGGGATAGACTCAAATTTATTACCTCCTCCAACAAGCCTCTTCACTTCCCAGGCAGTTACCATTCATTATTTCTCTACCTGGCCCAGTGGACAGCCTGCGGTGAAACATGTTCACAAGGTGCAAATGCAATGCATTTATGCTCTTTGTTCTGTAAACTAGGGGTTTTAGGAGTATTTCCTACTGCCAGCAATAGGAAGTTAGCAGGGAAGAAATAGTTGGATCAGTCTTAAATCATAAAAAGCAACACTATCTCCTCACCCCTCTCAGCAACAAACTTGTGGCACCAGCATCTCCTTTACTGCACTTCTACTACTCAATTCAAAACATCAAAGCCTTGAACAAGGATCTCATGACTTTGCCATTTAAGAAAAAAATAGTTGCTTAGCAAGAAGCAAGCGGCTTAATAGAACATATTTTAAAACAAACTCCTTCCAATTCATTCTTCAATTACAGATCACCATCTCCAAGTCCTGTATCTACTTTGCCAAAGCCTTTTGGTACTGTATCCTTCACAGGTATTGGCTAAATGGTGTTCTTCAGACCAAGACCATCTCTACTTCTACTCTGTTTTCCTAAGTCTCCTCCATACACTATTCTAAATTTATTTTAAACTACACAGCCATTCTCCAACTGATCTACTTGCCCAACACTTTTGTCGCCATCCTTCTGATCAGATTTTACCTCTGGTTTTCTGTATACAGCCATGACCCCAAGTAAAATCCATTCCAGGAAACAAAACCCACTCTGATCAGCTTAAAAATCAGATTTGCTCCACACAGCTTATTTCCAAGGAGCTTTGTTTCATACCTCTATGCCAGCTTTGCTGGTTGTTGCCCTTTACTTTCATGGTAATTTCATTCCCACCACTGGCTCTTCTGTATCATCTCTGACCTTTTTGTCACTCTCTCGAAGTTTAAATTATAAAATGGTATAAAATTGCACAAGGAAGTAATATAAAGAACCCTCAAACCGTTATCAACAGTACCGAAATATACCTGGATTCAAGGGACTGCTATTTTTCCTGAGTGTCTTGCGGCCCCAGTACAGCAAGAAATTTCCTGTATACTAGGACATATGTTCACAGTCTGAAAGTGGAGGAGCTGGTCACCTCAAAAGCAAGCTTGACCCACACTAACTCCCATCACAGATCCAACATGACTGTCATCACACATTCCACTCGTGGCATCTCCAGCCCACCTTTTCACTCAGAGAAACTGCCAGAAATTTCCTCTCTGGTTTCCAACTTGCCTTCCTTTGCAAAACCTGTCTGTGCAAGAGGAGCTGCCCATGGGACCAAGCACACCAGCTGATTCAGCACGATACAGTGCAGAGACAGGGCTACAAAATAACCCCTTTACAGTTTCAGTACAAGCCCATTAAAGAAAAGGTTAGCAAGGACACCTGAAACATGATTAGGCAGATTTCAATTACAGGCAGAAATAGCTGGAAAGCTCTCGAAGTGTTCCCCATACTGCCATGTCCTGAAGCACTCGGAGTGATCAGGCAGCAAACCTGTTAGGGGAGAGACAGAACCGCAGATTATTCAGCCCTAGAATTACTCAGGAGAAATAGGTCATCCTATGCCAGTCTGGCCAGACCAGTAGAAAAAAGGCTGCACTGCAGATCTACAGTCACAGAAAGACACAGAAGTCCACAGACCACATTTCCAAGTGCCACAGGGTATCAGGGAGACAGCAGCCAGGACAGTACAATGAAAGAAAACTGCTTCCACCCTGTAACCTCCGTAGCCAAATGATGCAGTCTGGCTGCCTCTGACTGACTTCCACGGATGCTAGCAGTCTCTCTCCCATCAAAGGCTTGTTGCTTGCATTATTTGTATGAACTGGGATTACACTGCTCTGCCTTAAAATAAATGCAAGACAGACCGGAGATGGAAGAAATAAAACATTTTGTGTATTTGCCCCTGTTGTTGAAAGGGGTGGGAAGAAGGGGGAAGGTGCTGAAAAATTTCATTGGTTTAAATTTTTTTTTTCTTAGCTTATATCATTGACCTAAAAACATCACTGGACAATTTTAAGCTACAACACACACAAGTTAGCATGGGTTTAGAGGAGCTCCACAGGGCAAGAAGAATATTGCACATAAAAATGCAAGAAGAGAAGATTTTATGTTTCTCAGACCAGAAATTCATGAAAAGCAAAGAGGCTGGAGGCAGGGGAAATGGTGGTAATCACACCTCAAAATATCTCATTTGAAGTTCTTAGGAAATAATTTTCTGAGGGGAGTTGAAACAGCTTTACAAAAGGTAAGAGAATCCCAGCTTTCTTGGGATGCAAATATCTTGTTTTCCTGTAAAGGCAAGGAGAAAACATTTTCCTATCACAGTGAAATGAACAAATGAGACAGATGACCCATGGCACCAAAGATCTCTCAAATTCAGAGTTATACTGTAAGAGATGGAGACCAGCTTTTTCATGTCACTTCTCCACAAATAAATCATAACGTCAAAGTCAATATCCAATTCCTAATCATGAAAGGTGGCTGAAATAAAGTTTTGTATTATATCTAATTTCAATTTTTAAAATGTCTGCAGAAAACCCGGCCTGAAGTAACAATGTAACATCAAATTCCAGATTAAAAATACCACTAATGAATTCATAAAGTAATCTCCAAAGCATGGCCCAAGGCATACAGAGCCTTTCCCTGGAGGTGAATGCAGATAAAATACAATGTGGGGACTGTCTTGACACAACAGGAAAGCAGACAGGGTTGTCATAACAACAGCAGGATTACTGCAGGGAACAAAACTAAGGCAGGAAAAGCAAGAACAGCAAGACAAGATCTAAGCAAAGAACAGTTCATTAATTGCACAGACACTCCAGCCTGTCTCCCTGTTGGGGATCTATAATACAGAGATTGTTTCTCGCTGGGATATGGCAAAGGGATTGACAGTTTTTTTAAAGGACAAAGATAACAGCCACAAACGTGGCATAGAGAAACAGTCAAGAGAAATAAATTAATAAATAAACCCATTAAAAAGTCTGATTCTTGATTCTCATGGAGTCTCAGAGAGGAAGGAATTTGCTCCACATGGACTCCTTCGCTTTTAGTCAGCAGTTCAGAATTTCTTGAATAAACTGGATTTTCTTTGTCTTTTTTAGGTGTCAAGCATCCTGACCTCCTGGCTATGAAGAAATTTCAAGGTAATTTCTCCAAACTCCTCTTTCAAGACTTTGTTAAGAGACAGGAAGTTGAAGACCATTGGGAAACAAATACTAAAACTGTGGCCAGCACATTGCTAAGAATTGGAACAAGTCAGTTGTTGGAGCCTGAGGAAATCAATTTTTAAAGGTATCCCCACCAGCCCTAGACCAGCTGATGGTAGCATTGGTCTGAAGCTCTTTCTGTGGTCCTCTTCTTGCGATTACTTCTGTGTATTCACAAGCACCTGAAAGCCACCCGTCTTAGAGTTTTTTGTCCATGCGTCGTTCCACAGCTTGCAGCAATAGCTCCGAGTACTGTTCCAACAAAGCCAGTGTCTGCTCATCTCCCAAACTCTTGGGACTCGGTAGACTGGCACCACATTCCTCATTCAGTGGGCTAGTGTTATCTTGCGGCTTCACCAGTGCCTCTTTATCTTTTGCAAGCTCTTCTGCATCCTTCAGAGAGTCCAATTCTTTTTTCATTGAGGAGAATGTTTCTGTCAAGAGGCCTGCTATTTTATCTTTGTCAGTAGAAGATTCCGTATCATTTAACACCTGAAAACAAAGAGAGGGGAAAAAAAAAGAATGCACTGGGGTTTAGGTAGAGCACCAAGTAAGCAATTTTAGCCCTTTAAGGAAGTGACACCATAAAGATTTGCAGACCAATCAAGTCTACTTTTCTTCAACATTTGAGACTGCCAACTTAGACATATAGCAGGACATGCATCCAATACTCCTAGTCACACAAAATCCAGAGGCATTACTCCAGTAGAAAAAGACGGGAAGCATTTCTGGGTAGTGTTCCCCTTATAGTGGGCTTAAGGAGGCACTATGTCTCCCAGTTGCAGCACAGGGCCACAGTCTCCTGTCCCTCCTGTCTGCCAAACGCAGCTGGTCCCAGGAACAGAGCATGGTCAGAGAGCTGATGCAAGTGCTGTGGCCAGAGCTGCCGAGGACCGTGTGGCGGATGCTCACCATCCAAGTCTCACACTCATTACAGGAGACTTGATAGATCAATGCTAAGCAAAGAAATAAAGAGCTGTTATAATGCTCTGCATATAACTGGTCTGGTGGTGAGACGGGTAGGCAAATATCTGCATGTTCCTCTCACAGCTGGATTCCCATGGTATCCCACATTTGCTAATCCTTTTCCCAGGCATCAAAGACAAAGAACAGATGGGGATAATAAAACTTAAAGCTCCTTTAATATTTCATATCCCTGAAACACTGTAAAACTGCTAATTAATTCCCTAATACCCTTTGAAAAAGAGCATAGTGTTATCTTCAGTTTACAGATAGGCTAAACTGACTGAAAACATAATTGATTTGCTCAGAGTACCATAGCAAACCATTGGGAAATCCAAAAGCTGGAAATAAGGAGCTCCTGCATCACTGGTTCAAGCTGAAGGTGCAGTCAAGCGGACAGCCAGGCAGCGTCAAGAGAACACCTTGAGGCAGCAAGCACTTCCCTTCTGTGCAAGGTATCTGTGGGCTGTACCAGAGCCCGTGTGTGAGGTCACTCACCCTGCGGTAAAGGTGAAGGGCTCTGCGCATGCTGTCCTGGAGCTCAGATACCACGTGCTCACACTGCTCTATGCTGATGCCCGATTCTGGATGGGAGGAAAACATAAAAGCACAAGTTAAGGCACAGACACTCCACTATCTGCAGCCTCACAGTTTTGTAAAAATACAGGTTTTTCAATGCATATCTGGAAGACCACATGCACACAACTTCTCATTCAATTTTTAGGGCTGGTTTGAGCAAATCATTAAATAGGCACATTCTGCATGAGCTTTTCTTCAGACTAACTAGACATGCTGCTTGCTTCAAACACGGCAGTTTTTCTAGTCTTTGGACTCTCCAAAGTCAGCAGTGTTTTCCTCAGATTGCACTTTTTTGTTACAGTCACAGGGAGT
Organism: Mystacornis crossleyi; assembly: GCA_013400655.1. Lineage (NCBI taxonomy): Eukaryota > Metazoa > Chordata > Aves > Passeriformes > Timaliidae > Mystacornis > Mystacornis crossleyi. The sequence continues at coordinate 6,428 of VYZQ01039347.1, forward strand.
CTGTGCTGAGATAACCTGTGATCTCCAATTACAATTAAAGCCATGTTTGTATGAGGGCTTCCAGTGGCAAGACAGACCAATCCAAGGAGCCTCTAATTTAGCTTCCACCTGGTGAGAAATCTACAAGCTTCCCCTCATGCATCCTTCCGTACAGTGTACAACTAAAGCACGGAGGATGATGAACTATACTGAATTATTGCAGTGTTCTTTAGCGAGGACTGAGGTCCAGAGGAGCGGTGAGAAGCAAACTCAATCACAACAGAATTGCATTGCTGAGAAACCCATGACACACACTGCTGATACACCATAATTCAGAACTGAAAAATAAGAACAAGCAACTGAGGGACAGCATCTTTTCCCTGTCCCCATCAGATACTATCTCCAAAACATGAGCTGAAGGCCTGCAATCTTTTATACAATAAACACTTTCATGAGTTAGACATAAACCATGAACAAAGACATAGACACACAAACATAATCTTCAATTTGCAAAGGCCTGGACAAAGGCCATTCAACTTCCTTTACTTACCCAAAACCAAAACTTTGTCACATTAGCAATGTAATTTCTACAATTCTAAGAAAACCATCTTTGAACACATTGGAGGGGACCTGAGCTAATTTTATGAACACATCTAGATGATCTATAAACAAATACAGCTTGAGAAACATGTATTTATACATAAACAAAAACATCTACAAAGAACAAAGGGATATGAACAAATCCTTCCATCTACAGTCTTTGATTCTAAAACATCCATGGAGTCTGAGCACAGTGGGCTTCAGTGCAATCCAAAATTCTTGCCTTCTGCCCCCCTCCTTCCCTCTTTATGTTTGAAACCCAGCTGTTTCTTCTCATGATCATTTCTGGATTTCTCCTCTGACCATTGTTTTTATGCTGGTCTCCAGCTCTGGAAGGTGCCAGTCAGGAGAAAGGTCACAAAACCTAATATAAATGCTTAAGTAACAGGCATTTTCTGCCTCTCGGGTGTGCGGAGCAGAGCTCTTCAGGAACTAGCAGGGAATATTAAACACAGCAACAGTATTAAGCACATCTACAGCATCTTAACTGTAGATGTCAAAATGCTTTAACAAGAACAATTAAGTCTCTTTATTTGCAGCCATTATACGAGCAGGAAACAGAAGGACAGAAAAATTAAGTGGAAACCCAAAATAACAGCACAAGTCAGAAGCAGAGTAAGTCTCTATTAACCCTATAGTTTTAATCTAAACTGCCACATTGTGATTACCAGAAGCCACAGTAAGCTGTTGACAGAGATAACCAGCTTGGATCCAAACAGCTTTCCCAGCATCTACCACTAAAAATTTGGAAAACGTGGTCTGCAAGAAGCTTAAGGCTGACAGCTGTCTACTGAGAAAAAAAGACATTGGGGAACCAGTGCTATATCATTCTAACTCACTAAAGGATGCTGTTAAATATTCTGTCAGGGTGTGCTATGTCTTGGGAGTCATTAAAAAATAAAATCAATACTGAAAAAAACCTTGTTCTTTCTCTGCGCTGCCTGTGTTAATTCTGCAAACTAACCAGAAATCATTTGCTATGTAGCTTGATTACCAAATCTAGAAGAGAAAACTCAGTCTAAAGAGTACAGGCAACTACAGTTTTGCTGTAGAATGTGATTCCATTGCTTCAGGCTGCATCTGGTGCTGGAAGAAACCTCACCCCTGTAGGGGGAGCATCTGAAAGGTTCAGATGCACCCACCGCTCTTCAGAGCAGCTACACTATGGTAACTGCAGATCCCTTAGACAAAACATCACATTTCCTGTTTTACAAAACAGTGCTTCAATCTTAAGGTGTTTGATCCCTCTAGAAATGCAAAAAGAAAAATAACAATGCATCAAAACTAGATTATCCTTCTGCAATGCTTTGGTGCAGAAATATTGTGCTTAACCATTCCAATGAATGGTGCAGCAGCCTGGCACCACAAAAGGTAATTGATCACAGGACTATAGAGCTATCCCTTCCCAGATATGAGTAAGAACATCATAACAAATGGGGTAAGAAACTGTATAGCCCCTGAAGGTACAAGGTATCAGCGCAGTGGTTAACATCCGGCTTTCTAATGCCCAACTCAGAAAGGTGTATTTCCTGTCAGACTGTGACATGAAAGAAAAACCTCAGCAGATGATGTGGGACTTAACAGTGTCTTCTCAGCCACTGGAGGTTTTCCTGCCTTGAAGGGCAGGATTCTTGCTTCAATTTGAACTTATCTGCTAGTTTTCTTTTGATTGAAATACCTTAAACTGAGGCCTGTAACAGATCTTAGAGCTGTTTTCAGCAGATGAAAGTTTTTCATCTTGTACCTTTTTCTCCAAACTTGAGATAATTCAAAAATTAACCCATATTTTTTATGTTCGAACCCTGCACATGCAATACACACTCAGTTTGCAGACGTCTTCAAAGACTCACTTGCTCTCACAGGCAGCTACAGCAAGGAGCTCACCTCCATCAAGCCTTACCTCAGAGAAAATTGTATGCAAACCCCTATGGACCCTGCGTACTTGCATATTAACAAAGGAAGTTTGAGCTGCCTGGCACAACTTCACTGTCAGTATTACCTGGGCTTGTTTGGTTCTGTTAGCACATGTTGGCCTGCACCTTCATCTGCTGGTCAAACATGCTCTGAGAGGAGTATGGGGGATGTGACCTACACCCTCAGGGGTGTGTAGGGGATTCCCAGCATGTCAGCTTTTAGCACTGACCACAAAGAGGTTTGAACGCCTAAAGGTAATTGCACAGCTAAATCACTAAAAACACAACAGTGCTGAGGTCTACAAAACATTCAGCTAAGAAGGACTGTCAGACATAAGACCCAGAGGAAATGGAAACTAAAGACTGAGAAAAAGATGTTAGATTGAAGAAGTGTCTCACCATTGAGGGGATGGTTTATGGAACGAGACAGGTGCAGACAGGACGAGACAGGCCAGAAGCTGGACGTAAAGAAATGTGATGGGATCGTGAGGCGGTTCACAAAGACAGGAGACAGAAGGGGGAAGATAAGAGATGGGTATCCATGCACACCTGAGACCTGTGCCGAGGCAGCTATAGGCGTAGGAGACCTCGGCCTGATGGGGTCTAGTGGGCAAAGTCCAGGTTGGCTGTCTAGCACACAGGCGATGCCGGTGATCCGCTCCCTGCCCCTGGGCAGTGTGCTCTCAGGAGACCTTAGGTGCTGGCCCTCTGACAACTCCCTCAGTTTTAGACTAGTGACCCCAGGCTCATTCTGGCAATCTGTCCTTGAGACTGGATAATCCACTGGGCTCTCNTACCTTAAACTGAGGCCTGTAACAGATCTTAGAGCTGTTTTCAGCAGATGAAAGTTTTTCATCTTGTACCTTTTTCTCCAAACTTGAGATAATTCAAAAATTAACCCATATTTTTTATGTTCGAACCCTGCACATGCAATACACACTCAGTTTGCAGACGTCTTCAAAGACTCACTTGCTCTCACAGGCAGCTACAGCAAGGAGCTCACCTCTATCAAGCCTTACCTCAGCAGAGAAAATTGTATGCAAACCCTTATGGACCCTGCATACTTGCATATTAACAAAGGAAGTTTGAGCTGCCTGGCACAACTTCACTGTCAGTATTACCTGGGCTTGTTTGGTTCTGTTAGCACATGTTGGCCTGCACCTTCATCTGCTGGTCAAACATGCTCTGAGAGGAGTATGGGGGATGTGACCTACACCCTCAGGGGTGTGTAGGGGATTCCCAGCATGTCAGCTTTTAGCACTGACCACAAAGAGGTTTGAACGCCTAAAGGTAATTGCACAGCTAAATCACTAAAAACACAACAGTGCTGAGGTCTACAAAACATTCAGCTAAGAAGGACTGTCAGACATAAGACCCAGAGGAAATGGAAACTAAAGACTGAGAAAAAGATGTTAGATTGAAGAAGTGTCTCACCATTGAGGGGATGGTTTATGGAACGAGACAGGTGCAGACAGGACGAGACAGGCCAGAAGCTGGACGTAAAGAAATGTGATGGGATCGTGAGGCGGTTCACAAAGACAGGAGACAGAAGGGGGAAGATAAGAGATGGGTATCCATGCACACCTGAGACCTGTGCCGAGGCAGCTATAGGCGTAGGAGACCTCGGCCTGATGGGGTCTAGTGGGCAAAGTCCAGGTTGGCTGTCTAGCACACAGGCGATGCCGGTGATCCGCTCCCTGCCCCTGGGCAGTGTGCTCTCAGGAGACCTTAGGTGCTGGCCCTCTGACAACTCCCTCAGTTTTAGACTAGTGACCCCAGGCTCATTCTGGCAATCTGTCCTTGAGACTGGATAATCCACTGGGCTCTCCTTAGCAAGTCCTGTTGGGCTCTCTCTACCAGGAACCAGAGACCCAGCAGTTTGATTCTCCCTCTTGGAGGCTCGGACCTCAGGAAAAGAGGGTTTCTTTTTAGAGACCCCAGCAGGTGACTGTGGAGACTGTGGCTCAAGCAGGGTTTTTGTTTTGGTAGTGGGTGAGAAGGAGGCCAGTGTGGGCCTATCAGGCAACGGCTTGGGAATGTCAAGAATCAGATGTGCTCGGTTTGATGATGCCAACTTGCTGTGGAAGGACTTGGGAGATGAGCAGTTTACAACTGGCTGGAGTGCAGGTTTCACTGGAACATTCTCTTTCACTGGTAGCTTAATCTTCTCAGCATCTGGTATGGAACTAAATTGTGTCTTCTCTGTCACTGGAGGACTAGTCCTCCCATCAGTCAACATTTCAGTGGAGCAACCAAGGTACAGATTTTCCCCTACAGATATGCTCCTTGACATCTTAGCCCGGAAGCTGGTTGTGGGGTTCATGTAGGACTTTGGTTTTGCAGCCCTGACATCTTTGGCCAGCAGAGCACCAGATCCATCCATCTTCAACATACTGGCTGATAACACCCTGCAATTGTTAGGTCTGGGATCCTTCTCAACCACCAAAAGAGTCTGAGGACGCTGCTTGGCAGAGGATATCACTCCAGGACTCTTATCTGTGAAAATTAAACAGACAAACATACCAAAAATAGACAAGAGCCTGCTGTGAATTCCTGAATCAGAATTTAATGTGGCTCAGGTCAACCCCTGTGAGATGTGTACAAACATAACCACTAAGTCAGGTTAGTATCACCAAGCCTCAACAGCTTTCTTTTTTTCCCATCCCTCACCCTGCTCACACACTGCTGCTTTCCTCATGAGAGAGATTTGTTCTTAAAGTGTATGGTAAGAAGACCTCAGACCACTGTGACTCTTAAGAGGGAGGCCAGAGGAAGCAGGCAAAAACTTATATATGCTGTCATGGTGATCAGGTGGGGTTTTTTTGTTTTTTAAACAAACTTATTAATGGTAAGTGAGTTGATTGTTTCAAAAATAGAGTTATTTCGCACGGACGGCATGGATACAGTAAGCTCTCTGTTACTGTCTCTTCCGTCCCTCTTTCTCTCCTCCGTACCCTGAGGAGCTTCAATCTTAGCTTGGAGCAACCACCCACAGCAAGAGAGAATTTCTTTGCAAATACTTCATTTCACCCTTGCCAGTGCTCCTCCCACAGCTGCCAAACAAATATCAGAGACTGATAATTAAAAGACCAGAATATGCATTACAAATTAAAAATATTAAATAATACTTTTAATTAATACTATTACAAATATTTTCACTTGACAGGCTAGGAGTTAGAAGACATGTAAAGCCTGTAGCTCAGAACGCAGAAAGATAAGCCCAATTTAAATCCTCCACTCAAACGTCCCCATTTCTTTTTAATAACAATACGGTCATTCCAACCTGTGTCCTTACCCTCATGCACGAGGTCATGCACTGACTGTGCCTTTCTCATGACTGCATTCACAGGGCCTTCTGGAAAGGAGGCAATAACCCGTCCAGGAGCCATACCAACTCTGCTGGCCTCCAAGGCTGATCTGCGTTTTTTCTGCACATAAATAGCTCGATTTGAATTTACACTCTCAAGGGGCTGGCTGTTCTCCAATGCATCACCAGGATGGCTGCTGTCATTTTTCAACAGGTTTGGTGTAAACTGACTGGTCTGGGTTGCTGGCTCGATGGGCTTTGAATCCAGTGTCAGATTTGATGAAGAGAGTGACAGTCGTCTAAAGAACACAGTAAAGAAATCCCAGTTAAAACAAGAAAGTGTGTTCCCCTGGATAGACAGGAACATGCATTAAGTTTCTTTGGAACAAAGAGCCCCTCCCTGTCTGGACTTTTTTGAGTCAAAAATGCCCTAAGCTGTTACCACTTAGTTCTACTCAACCCTGCAAGCTCTGGTCTTCAGGCATTTGACTATAGGCTGCACAGTCACAGATGGCATTGGGTTGCTGTTTCCAGGGAGGACACTATAAAAAGTGAAGACAAAAGAAAAGGAAAAGTTCCAGGCATAGGAAAGACTGGGCAAAGTCAGGTCAGGTCTTTTCTCTCAGCTCACCTTGCTAAAATTTAAATCTTTTCAATTCTGAGATAACCCTAAGAGGAAGTAAATATGCTTTCCTAACATTATGAAAGCATAATAACTAGGAAAGCTGGTCAGTATCTGCAAGAGGAAAGCCTAATATTCCTCATTCTCTCTGCTTCAGACAAATACAGTGGGCTTACTTCAGAAAGGAGGCAGCTTTCAATCTGTCATGTTTAAACAGCTGAACAGATCAAAAGCCCAGAGGTTTCCGTAGTCAAAAAACTACTTCCCTTGTTACATGTCTAAAGCACCAGTGACTTCCTTCACTCATCACTGCAACTCTTCAGAAGCTTAGACAACAGCTAACCACTGGCTTTCTTCCCAAAAATACAGTCTCAACACGAGACAAAGAGGCACTCCTGACAGCAGCAACAGCAGCTGAATACAGTAATAACAAACAAATTTCCCTAATATGCTGAATCTGGATACAGCTGGTGAACCTTAGAAGATGTATTTGAATCTGCTTAGTCCTACATAATGAAATTCATTTGAGCTGAGATTTTAAGTTGTCATTTTCAAGGAATACAGGAGTGTTTGTTTGTTTTAAAGATTTATGAAACCAAATCAACAAAAGCATTGACCTAATTTTTTTTAATCTGTTTAGTTGGTTTGTTTGTTTTTTTTTAATAACAAGGAAAACAGCTTGCAGAGGCCTTTTGGGGTGCTTTAGGGTTGAGGGGTTTTTGGAAGAATAATATCCCTCTGGGCCTTTGTGTGAGACACCAGAACACCCTGTGAAGGCATGGGATCAAGAAACAAAGCTGAGTAAGAAAGGACTGTAAAACAAAGGAAAAGTTGACAAATCTACTTTCATTGTCCAAGCTGAATGAAATGCAAAAGAATAAACAGAGCATGAAGAGTGAAGAGTAAATTAGGTTATTAGTGATTCCTCCAACTTAATCAACCAAGGCATTAATCATAAAACAATTAAGCACATTGTTGAAAGAGGAAAAAGAACAAAACAATAGTGTTACACTAGGAAGAAACAGAACAGCTGAAGTGACCCAGGATAGCCCGTCCAAAGCACAAGAGTCTGCAACCAGCCTGCCAGGTGCTGTGCTAACCCTTTACTGTGCCTAGGCACACCAAGGCCAGAAGTTTGCTCAACTATTTTCACCCAGGACCTAGCATGAGACCTAATATTAGTATAAATAGACAGAGAGAAACACTCAAAACAAGCAGAGACATACCTGAGAGCCGGGGACTGGGAAAGAAAGCGAGAGGAAATGCTGAGGTTTTCGGTTCTTTCCAGATTCCTACACGAGCCACCTAAAAATTTTGGTTAAAGGAGAAAAAAAAATGAGCAGTTTATTTACAGAACGTTCTCACACATGTTTTCTTATCATAAAGACAATCAAGTGTTCCCTCACATCCAAGGGGATTTTTTTTAAGCTGAAGCCACAGAGAATGAAATAATTATATTTCCTTTGCCTTTAGTGTTCTACTGAGATTACTCTGCCTTAAGCTGCTACTCTCCCTAAGGGTACGCCTCCTCCTTTTTTGCTTCCCTTTGTGTCCTATCCTGCCTGTAGGACTGTGAGGCACTGGCATCAAGCAGAAAACAAACCAATCAAAGAGGAAAAAAACATAAAAGGAAAAAGAAGAACCCGAACAACTCACATAGATATTGCTGCCTGCAACCATTATAAATTCTAAAGAGATATGCTTTGTTCTGGAGTTGGTCGATAAAGACAAACCAGCTCCTTTGCCACTCTGATGTCTCCTCTTTTTCTCTCTCTCCACCCAGCATTTCAGCCTTTTCTTTTGTGACATTGGCTATGCCTTGATGCACCACTAGAGGCCACTGCGTGTCACCTATGGGGGGGTGAACGCGCAGTCAATACCTTCCTTTACAACAGGAAAAACCAGTTTGGGGAAAAGCTAACAGCTCTTCAGGATTCCAAACTGACACAGAGACCAATCTCATCCACACAAACTTACACACAGACCGAAGAAGTTAACAGATGTCACTCTTCTTTAGGCCTCTTACACCGTTTTTTCCATTTTTGCCACCCTGCCCATATACACACATCCACAAAAGCCTAGCAGAACTTGTAGCCTGGTTTGGTTAATACAGCGGAAAAACCAGGGCTGACCTAACAAAGTCTCCCCACTGAACATAGAGAAGTACCTTTTCCATCAGTGTTGCTCAGGGTTCCAAAATGCTCCTTGAGGAACTTTTCCTGATCGGGTATCTGAGGAATTTCTCCCTCTGGCATGCTAGTACCCACATCCTCCTCTCCTTCTTCTCCCTCCAGGTCTGAGACACCATCTACGCTCAGAGGCTCAGTGCCTTCAGAATCTGGGAAAAGGCAAAAAACCCCCAGTGCTGTAAAAACTTAATTGAAGTAACATTAGCCAAGTTTAAAAAAGCAAAAAATCAGGCAAGATGCTAAATTGAACATAGAATGTTAAAGTTAGTCAGCACTACTGATTCTCTAATCCAGCATATTCCACAAACAGCATAGGCTGTGGCATAATCATTACTAAACCTGTTTCCTTGGCTAGCGAGGAAGAAAGAGGCAAAGGTGCACAAGGAAAGAAGTAAAGCGCACCAACTCCTGCTTCTACAGTGGCTTCACTGAGGTGTCTGTTCAAATGCTCCTGAACCTGTACAGCAGTACCAGTGTGATTAATAGGAGTGTGACCTCAGGCCAGCTCACGAAGAGGAGCTCACATATAAATACATTTATAATGTCTTTGCACCTTACCTTCATTCGGATGGTCTGGGCTGGACAGACGACTGCTGCTGTAATCTACAGAGCAGGCACTGTCTGGACTGTGTTTGTCTGGGCATCCATTACTGTGATAACCTCTGCAGAGCTTCCCATGGGGCAGTGCTTTTACCTGGAACTCACTACAAGAGAGACAGGAAGATACAGCACCAGAAGAGATATTTGTTTATATGTAAAGAAACATTTTAACTTTAAGAAGGCCTTACCTGTGTTAGTAACACCTTTTATTACAAATATAAGGCTTTAAAGAGAAAAAGAAGTTGATTTCTCTCATCATAATACAGTATAATTTTTGCATTTCATTAAGCTTGGACAGTGAAGTCCCAAGGGGACTGTCTGATTTTCTGGGCGTTGTCAGTTCCCATGATTACCAGGCAC
>VYZQ01039347.1:36683-52349 GCA_013400655.1 Mystacornis crossleyi
CAGGGTAAGGACAGAGTATGGAGCGAGGGAAAAAAAAAACAGAGAAATTACTGTATACAGATTTGTATTTCATTTTCTTACCCCTGAGCAGCATTCAGAAAAGCTGAAAAAATTTGAAAAAGGAAAGAAAAGAAAGAGCTTACTTTGATAAGGGTGCCATCTTCACCTTGGGATCCCTTGTAAAGCTTCTTCTGCTTCCCACTGCTTATGTTGAAAACCCTGAGGGGATGACATAAGATAAAATGGCTCATTTTTCCCAGGTACTGCTCTGGAGCTCTTTTCACCAGGATCCTTTTCTCTCCCTGTTCCTCATTCCACATAAAATTCAGGAAACAGGGCCAAGCCACAGGAAGTGGAGAAATGATCTCCATGAAGTACTATAACCAATCAGTTAAATGGCTCAAGAAACAACCTCAAAAGTAATGCGGAGGCAGATTATCTGAATTAAAATTGATGCTTTATTCACAAGCCAATAATCAATCAGTTCTCACTGCTGTAAAAAACCTGGGCTCCTTCATACTAGAGCAAAGAGAGCAAGACACTTAATTTATGGTAAAATACAAAACCAAATTACATCCAGTAGTGATATTTAGCTATGACCAAAACTAGTAACATCTTATACAGCTATAATAGGAGGAGACACACAACTACAGAGAGACTCCTTTGCTTTCAAGCAGACAGATTGGAGAAATGGATAAAAGGGATCAGAGAATGGACTCCACTTGCACAATGACAGTCACATCTAATTCAGTTTTAGGTTCCTATAGTCCCAGGTATTCCACAGGACCTCAAAGCTTTTCACTAAGTACCTTCAAAATCAAAAACTACCACAGTGCAGAAGTTCTTGCCCCACAGCTCAATGATGTGCCAAGGAAGGCACACGTGCTCTCCCAGTAAAAAGCCTTTGCTCTGCAGAGCAACCCAGTGAGAAGCCAAGAGTCCCATGGGCATTGCACATAGTCACAGCGTTGTAGCAGTGAGGGGAAAGGCAGAGTTCAACCTCACAGTGCCTCAGATCTGTCTGAAAACACTGTATCAAAGAACTCAGAGGAATAATGATGGAGATGGGGCTGCCTTGTTTATGACTGCAAAAATATTTTCAAGATGAGAAGGAAACTAACCTGATGTTACGATCCTGGCATCCAATAGCTGCATATTTCCAGCTGGGGTCCACATCCATGTCATAAAGTGTGGTCTTCCTAACAATGTGATGTGTTCGGGTAAACTGGACCCCTTCTCCTGTCTAAACACATAGGTAAAAACTGTGTCAAAATCAAGTAATTAATCCATTATTAAAAACAAGTAAATACAGACGAGTCTTCTCACACAGCCAGCACAAAACAATCCTTCCCAGGGAGCTTCTGGGGGCAGATGGGACTGGAAGCACATGGAACTCTTCCCTCCAGCACATACTCCTTCACCAGTCCTCACAATAGCTCTGGCAGTGAAAGAAAAGCAGATATCCTAACAGTTCTCTATTTCACATCTTGCTGTGAGAGGTCAGGCTGGGAGTAGCTGCATGCTTCACAGAACTAGCTGTCTGAATGTAATCTCTTCTATCGAGACAGTGGGAGGCACTGAGGCTGAAATAGCAACAAGCTCATACAGAAACTCTTGATATCATTCTTTGAAGTAACTCCTTTGTGAAGAGATTATAAATTAGAAGTGTACAAAAAGCTGTGATAAAGTTACCTTCTGCGCCGTGCGGAAATAGATGCTCTTGTCTGCCCCACAGCTTATCATTCTCACTTTCCCATCATTGGCTGGAGAGAAAAGGCACGAGACAAAAGATAAACATATACACAAGGTGGAGGAAATGTTTCGATTTATACCACTGCTCATTTATTCCAGTCCTGATTAGCTAAGACTGACTCCTCCCCAAACAGCAAAACAGAAGCCCCTTCTCAGGGACAACATTTGTCTTTCACACTCAGAGTGCATGAAGCCTTAACACAGAGACTTTACAGAACAGATTAGGATGTAATTCTGTCTTCTCCCTCACCAATATGCTCATATCTCTGTGTGCCACAGCACTCTATGGCAACATGGCACATTCACACTCAGTAGAAGCACTAGGCACTTTTCAGACCTTAGAGTTGGTCACATGTTTCTTGCTGCCCTATCTTACTGCAGGGTCAGGCTTCCCTTTTTCCCTTAAGACTCTTCTGCAACCAATCAGCTCCTTCAGCAAAGCAACACCTGATAAAACTCTACATAATGACAATGTATCCAACATCACACAGGCCCTTGAACTGCACCCACTAAGAGCATGCCAGCACTTGGCTCATAGACCAGGACAAAGGCCTTAGCTCGCAGGCCTTGAGCCGACTTCCCTCATCTCTCAGGAGTTTGGCTGGCTGCATTCAAGGCCAGCTCACTGATAAGACATATCTGTCATAGAAACTTTTGCTGGCCTTGGAGCTCCTCCAGAAAAAAACTTGAAAAAGCCACACAGTTGCTTTGGGGAGCCCCTGCTGTGAAGCTTCAGTGAGTCCCTTCACTCGGGATCCGTTTTCAAGCTGAGGTTCTCATCCTTAAGCCCCAACTGAGCTACACTGCAGCAGCACTGCAGCCACACTGCAGCCACACTGCAGCCACACCTGGCCTGGACGCATACCCCCACTGATCCAAATCCTCACCCAACCCATGGACTCACCATCTGAACTTGCTGATCTGAACTCCGCCTTGCCTTGCTGCTATGAACTTGCCTGGTAGGCACTGAACTGTAGCTGACCCTGACTACTCCAGACTGATCAAGACCTTGAATTGCTTGAATCCATAGTCTTATCACTATGGATTTGTCTGGGGACCTGGACTACTGGCTGTATCTAGTTACTGCCACTGGACTTGCTCTGTTCTTGTTCATGTCCTGTGGTACTTTCCCACTGCCAGTGGAAAAGGCCACTACCTTTGCCTGCCTTCCTGCCACCCCTGGCTACTGGCTTTCCCTGACAGAGCAGCCAGCTCTTGCTGTTCCCAACTGGTATCTGACCATCAGCAGCAACTGAGTGCTGGGGATAAAATGTGCTCCATTACCAGGAATGCAAACTCTTACAGTGGTTTGCAATGACAAATTTACTTTACTCGAAACTTTTCTTTGGCGTGTTTGGGGATTTTTTTGGACAATGACTGTTCACAGTTCTCCTAAATAAGAGCAGCATGTAGTCCTCTGAAATTAGTTAAAGGGAGTAAATAATTACAGAAAACAGTTCTCCAAAGAAATACTGAGGACTTCAATCAGGAGAGGTTTTCTCTGGGAGGAAGAAGGCGAGGAAAAGAAAGCAAAACCAGAAAAGAAGGCAAGAATCACCTTCTGTTAGGACTGCGACTAAAAAAAGATGACTAAAAAAAACCCCCAGCTGCATTTTCAAATTGACCTAGTCCAATATTTAAGTAGCTGAAATTACTTTACAGCCACAAGGGGACAACAGCAGTGCTCAAATCCAGCTTTGGAGGGAGGCCATAATTCTCTACCTGCAAACTTCACTGCAGTGATGGAAGAAGAATGTTCATCCAGGGTTTGCTGCAGGCTATAGTCCTTCCCAGCATCCAAGACATGAATCAATCTATCCCGACTGGCTGAGGCTAAGAGCTTTAAACCTGTCAGAAAGTTTAAAAGAGTGCAAGATCATGACTTAAAAAGTCATTTTTTAAACAGATTCCCAAGTCATCTTGGGGACAAAACATTATACTGTAGCTAACTGTATAGATGGACACAAAGTAACATCCCTGAACTTCACACTACAGTAATAAACAGAAAAAGTTTTAATCTCAGCGTACAATATTCCAATAAAAAGTAAGAGAAACAAGACTTTTTCAAAGCCTGGCTCTACTGTCCCAACACTACTCCTGCACTGAAATCCAGGAGTAGTTTACCATGAGAATTCTAACATACCATAGTTAGACATTCTGACTTGCTCAACATTACATTCATAGGCAAAGGGGAAGCAGCTCAATTGCATTTACCTGTGTCAGGTTTGGAGTATTCCAGACATAGGATCTCGGAGTCATGGGCTTCAACCTTCAGCATTTCCTTCAGAGACTGCAACTCATATATTCTAAGACACAACATGGCTCATTTCAGTATGTTTAATAAAATTAACAAGACCTGGGTTTGATTCTCATGGCTGACCAGTCTGCAATCTGCATAAGAAGACTTATGGGATTACCTGAGAGTGCCTATCCTGTCCCCCGAGGCCAGGTGCTCCCCGCTGGGACTCACACAGACAGTGCGTATCCCCACCTTCGTATCCAGCACTTGGGCATCAGCTTTCTCTGCACTTCCTGCTGAGTTGTAATCAGTGTCCAGAAGTACCTGAGTGTTGTCATCTACATAGATGATTTTCATCAAGTCCTGGGGACACAATACACCCAGAAATATTTACTAGTTACAAAATATTAAAGAAAAGCATCTGCCTTAGAAACTCAGCTCCTGGCCAACATAAATTTTACTGGCAATAATGCTGTAATTGGTAGGACCTCTTAACTAGAAGCAAGCACTAAACCCCTTCCTACCCTTCATATTGTAGGATGAAAGTTTCCAGCTGTATCTCACAATCACCCTTTTCAAAGGATTCAATCTAGAAACTAACAGCATCTCCTGCATTATTGATGAGCTCTGTGATTAGTGATTACAACATATTAGGGCACACAGCAGAAATCTGAAAGACTTTTAGGGAATCATCTAAGTCAGCCTTCTGAGAAGTGACAGAAAAAGCAGGAATTCTTTCCACCTGCTTCCTGAGATTAGGGCTGTTGTGTCCACAGATCTTCCAACTCAGATGAGAACAGAAGCAAATGTCCATATGTAATCACTGTTCTGTATGATTATCCTCCCTCTTATATAAATGAAGTAAGTGCAAACTGTTTTTCATTCAATTCTCCCAAACCTTTGCTTCATTTAACGCACCTTTTCCAAATAAATCTTGAAAGTGATTCCACATCCCAGAGATACGGAGAAAGAGAAAAAGCTCTCCTGAAGCATATGGCCCTTAGGGAAGAGACTAAGCTTGATGAATCCTTGAGTGGTTTATGAAAACAGCAATAGTCCCCAGGCCTGTTTCGGACAAACTGTGTTTCTACCTAGTACTCCTTCCACGTTTCTTCATGTAACCAGATTTGTGCTCAGTTTACAGAGAAAGCGGTGTTGACTTGGAGATGCGAAGAAATTTGGGCCTTAATTTGGGAATACCCGTGCATGAAGAAGAGCAACCCCAAGGACAAAGAGGTATCCAAACCTAGGATCTTACATTGCTGAGGATGTTGCGGTGCAGGGCTGTGCCGTGGATGTTGGAGCTTTCAGTGTTCCACAGACGAATGGTGTTGTCAGAGGAGCAGGTGATGAAAGAACCGGGGGGGAGGCAGGGCTGATTGTTGTCCTTCACCTCTGGATACATCTAAGGGCAAGTAAAATCAACCCCTGAATAATACTGCCTGGCATCTGGCATCCTACATACTGGTAGCAAGTTTCAAAACAAAATGAGACAAAAGGGTTGTCCTCTCTGTTTTCTAAACATAACAGACAGTTCTGATGAAAATCTGTTTGCAGACCAGAGCTTCATATTGACTTCAAACAAATGTTCACTGAGCTTCCCTGATCACAGAAAACCTCCTTAAGAAGCATGCAACAAGCCAGTATCCTTAGTTTCTAATAGTTCAAAGAGAGCACCTCAGATCCCAAACAATGACCATGCAATAACCACCTTGCACAGTTGTTTGCAATTTCCATCTACTACTGTCAGTTTATAATTCAGAAGGAAAGGCTGAGATGCAATTAATAAATAATAACGGTGTTCTCAACCTCTTTCCCCTTTCCTGGACATATTTCAACGTATTAACAACTACATTGTTTCCTATAGCTCCTTTCCTTCCCTCTGTCCCTCTGAGAGAAAGCCAGCTAGACAGACAGGAAGATGACAGACACGTGAGAGGCTATTTCCACATGTTCTGGTGAATATGTTAAGAAGGACTAGAGTTCAGACTTTCACTAGTTTCATGTTTTTGACTTCGAAGCACTTCCTCACCACAGATCTCAAGCAATTTTTTTGAGGTCAGCAATAATCTCTTGTGTGTTTTCTAAAAGGAGGCTCTGTATTCAGCTTTGTTCAATTCTGCTCCTTCTCCCACCTCTCACCTTTTAACGGTGAGTTGTTTTTTTTTTTTTTTACAGTAGCACACTGCATCTCACACATTCGGTCAGCCATTGCAGTACAGCCAAAGAACAGTTCCGAGGCCCAGCAGCAAACACACCAACCACAGGTGAAAATTTGAGTCAGTTCTTTCCCTCTCCAGTAAGTGTTTGCATTCAAATTTGGCAGCTTATCTGATGACTTTCTCAGCTACAATTCACAACAGACAACCTGTGTCCCCACACAACATACCTCAATGTTCCACACACAGGAAGAGTGATACAAAGCAGAGTACACCTTGCCCACTTTCTTCGGGTCTTTGACATCCCACACATACAGGCTGTGGTCATTGTATACACAGGAAAGCCACTGGTTGGTGGGGTCAAAGGTCAAGGCAATCGTGTCTGGATACTTCGCATCAGCCACACCAGAGAAAAGACGGCTGCACAAAGAGAGAACAACAGCCTGGTTAACTTGTGCTCTTTAAGAGTCAGGGCAAGGAGCTCAAACAAGAGAGCTCGGATTCTCCACAGGGCACTGCTGAGGTGAACTGTGGCATATACAGGTACAGAGAGTAGCTGGCCAGGAAGACCTGTCTCTTGAACAACCGGAGTCCCAAAAGAAGCCTCAAAGTCCCACTGCAAAAGTCTTTCTCCATGCCATCCAACTCAGAGTCCCACCACAGGTGACTGATTTTCCCTGAAGGAGGACCAAACAGGACACTTGACCATAACTGGAAATCATCATAATTTCCCCTGCATAATCCTGTGGTAAAATCCAACTCAAATAATCTCAAAACAAAGGGAAGGGAGAGCATCATCTTTTGGTGGGTACTATATTTTGTTTACTGATAGCAGGAACTGCTCTTGCCAAGTAGAAGAACAAGCACTGCACTCAAAAGACAGGAGCGCACCAGCACAAGGGACAAAGGAATGGTTCATTTCAGTGGCCCCTTGCCTCACCTGCTTCCCCTTCCGTCCCTGCCCCACACACAGGCCAGCATGGTGCTGCTTGCAGCAGCTTGTGAGATGAGCAACTGCAGATGAGTACTGTGCTTTCTAGTTAGGCAAGCCCCCTGATGGTAACATCGAAAGGAATTCTGCAGAGCCAGTGAACACCTCTTTGCCCAGGTGTGGCCCAAGATCACGTGGCCATATGTGCCCTGTATCTCCTCTACAGGAGATACAATCCTGTTCAATCCTGTTGCCACGCATGCAAAGGAGCTCTCTGTTGCCCTGAGGTGAATTTAGTCGTCCCACATGGCTGCTAATGATATTGAGCAAGGTAATGATAGCCAGAGTGCCAGCATGTTGAGAACTGATAATTTTAAAGAACCAGTGAAGCCAAAGTGCACGTAGCACACCAAATAACTGAAGCCCTGCTTCTGCACTTTCAAAGACCTGAGGGCTGGAATAGCACAGCCCAAATTCTACTGAAAAATCAAGTAATTGATACAGTCGTGGGCAGTTCACTGCAGGCAACTGGCATCCCACAGAAAGGCTCTGGCATGCCTGGGAACATAAGGAGTCCTGTGTTTTAAAGCTTCTTTGGAAGTAATAAATAATTTGAAAATGTTGTTAGATTGTAATCAGCACTACAAATACATATTTAAGATTCATATTAATATTTCTGCTTAACTGATGCATGAGAATAACAGAGTTTTTCAAAAGGTCCACATATACAACTGCTTGATTTTAGCACTATCAGAAACTGTTTACATTTTAAAATTAGAGAGTTCCTTTTCTAGCTCCCTTACTGGAACATCATTATCTCCCACTTATCTTCTGGAGGAGGATTATGCAGTGCTTTGTTTGAACCTTTACCTAAAGTTCCCAAGAAAAGTTTAGAGTATGTATCTGTAGACATGGAGACTCCAGATATCCAGTGGTATAATGGCTGGTGGATTCATACCATTTTCAGATTTCTTTCCCCACCAGAGACAGAAGTGAAAGAGGGCAACAGAAGAGGACTGGGAAAGCCTCCAGCCAGGACTGGCAAACAGCCTCTGCAAGAGGCAGACTGAACTGCATAGAAATCACATTACTCACCTCAAAAGGTAAGAAATAGAAAACCAAGGCAGAAGATACTGGAGCAAGGTAGGAAAACAAGACAGCAGAATGCACAAGATTGAGGAAGAAAAAATATTACAGACAGTAGTAGACTTAATTCTATAAAAAATTGCAAGAGAGCCTATGAAAAAATGCCCCATGAGAGCACGGGCATCTCTTAGCAACATCACTGCTATGGAGGACAGTGATAAGCAAAGGATGTGCCATGGTACAGAAACAACCGAAGCATGCCACAGCATCTTGTGCCTTCTGCCTGCTCATAGCAACCAGTGCCAAAAGGCCACCAGACCTGAGTAACCCCAGGGAGATGAGGAGCGAGATAAGCTGTGTACTCCAGCAACCAGGTTTGGGCCGTAGTCCAGCCATACAGGGTAAGGCTGCAACAGCTCAGAGAGATCTGCAATAGGCTGCCAATTTTAATCCATAAAAAGAGCATGCTCCAGATGGCAAAGGTCTGGGGAACAGTTCTAACCCTCACAAGCCTCCCTTGCTCCCTTCCACCCTTCTTCACAGTACCTGGCCTCAGTCACACTTGCGATGTCTGTTCCCAGGAAGTGTGGCTTCGGCAGAGTAGTGACAAAGTGAAGGTTCAGAGGGTTAAAAATCCGCACGGTGCCGTCAGCACAGCCGCAGAAGATGTAGTCGTGATTCACAGAGATGCAGTTTGCCACAGTGGTCTGAGGAGGACACAGCACACGAGAGGGCAAATGAGAAATGTGCTCTCACGTCAAAGGTCACCAGACACATGACAGGGAGAACAGCAAATTGACAGACAAAGGAGTCATGGTCAGAAGAGCTGTAGTGAAGTCGAGCCCTGGGAATAAGGAAAAGCCTACAAATCCATTTTTCCTTTCTGAAGAACTTTCCAGCCAAGGTCCACTGCAGATCCCAAGTAGTTAGAAAAAAGCCCACTTTCTCTGCCACCCACTATGGTGGGAGGTCAGCAGAGCTACACAGCTACTCCAGCTCAGTCCTACTCTGAACACTGCTTTTGTTCCTGTGACATTCAACACCACTGGCAGGCAAGCAGCACCTCACCCTGTACTAACATGCCAACACATTACCTGTCAGGAGGGGATAAGAAACAGAACAAAATGGATTTTCTTCCCCTCCCTTTGGGATCTGTACAAATGGCAGAAAATGGTACAGAATGGAGTGTGGTGAAAAGGGGATGAGTTCAATGCAAAAAGTTTTTTCAACTTACTGTGAAGCTGTCTGTATTCTGAGCGAGAGTGAAAGGCAGATTTTAGAGAGGAAAGGAAAGGAAAGAAAAGAAGAGGCATTTCACTTGAGTGAAAGCGTGGACAGACTTTTTCCCTTGATTCTAATACACTGGATCCCTTCAGGTGGGCATGTTACATTCAATTGAAAGGAAAACAAGCATGATCAAATTCTTAACTATGGGCCAACCTGGTGGTTTAGAATAGCCAAATCAACTAGCACCTTGGGAACCTGCATTTAAGATGCATAAGCCAAGTAAGACACTGCAGAATGGACAGAAATCAGAACTCTCCTAAAACTCCTACTTGCCCAGGCCAAGGCAGGAGGGACCATACAGGAGCTGCCGTAAGGACATTGCTTTGCCAGAAGAGCAGTCACTCTAATGCTGGGGCATGAGAATGAAAGAGCCTCAATGATTAATAAAATCCCTTTGCCAAGAAATAACACTGTTCTTGCCTGGCCTTCCAGAGTAAATCACAGGGTGGCAGAGGCACAATTACTTTCACTGCTGGTGGTCAGCTTGTACCTCTGAGTGCCCTTATTATTTGTTGTTCCTGCTCTGCTTCAGCAGGCACAAATACTGCAGAATAGGAGGATGTAAAACTCACCCTCAGCTCCACCCACTTGTCTAGCAGCCTTTTTTCATTGAATTCACAGAGCAGGCCTGAGGATGTGATACAGAACGTGCTGTCAGCTTTTTTGCCCCTTCCACAAGCCACATCTGCAAAGAAGTTGTTCCTCAGTTCTCCAAGCAATCCTGAGCGACCCAGCAAGGGGACTGTGGCATTAACCTACCAAGAGAAAACAGTTAGAAATTCAGCAAGGCACTTCAGGCAGACAGTGATTTTTTTAGAACATCAACCCCTGAGTGCTGAAGTGATTCAAAGAAAGAACTGTCAACAGCCCTCAAGGAGAGGTTTTACTTGCTGTTCATGTTTGCAACTGTTCATGACCACAAAGAAAAATCATGATAGGTGGATTCTGCCCTGCAGAGAATAACAGAACAGCTAGAAGTTTAAACACTTTGGTTGATGCTTCAAAATTACATTCACAACCTTCTAAGATGCTCATACCAATGTCAAATAGCTCTCTCTACCTCTGTGCTCCGAGGCGTTAAATGACTGCAGCTCTTTTCTAGTTTATTTGTCCTTCAGTATATGTGACTACCAGAGAACAAGCATGCTTCTCTGCAACTCCAGGAGCCACACCCCTACCTCAGTGCAGGCTGAGACAAGCTTTTGGTATTGCAAAAGCTCAAGTCAGCCCATGGGGAGACTGAGACTTGAGATCCAGGGGTGGAAGGCTATCCTTGCATCCCAGCAAAATCAGAAAGTTCCAACTTCCCACAGCTCACTGGGGCAAAATCCGCCCTGCTCTAAGATGGAAATGCCTGTTTACAGTTTGGCCTTGATGCACTCTCTCTCACCTTGGAGGTTTTGCTGTCATCCAGGTACCAGAACTTGATATGTCGATTTCCAGCAGTGACAAAATAACTGCAGTCCTCTGAGAACGACACGGCCGTCACTTTGCTTGAGACTTTGTTGGCTGCCACTACGATGTTTTTCTGGAAGCATAATTGTTTAGATTGCTTAATTTCTTCGCTCAGAAGCAAAGGAAACTAATTTCAATCACAGGCACATATCCAGTGCAAGCACTGCAGCAGGGAAAAGATGAGGCCCAAACTATTCCCTGTTCACTTCCGTATATAACCTCCCCAGCGTTAGCTGGGAACATTGATTTGGCAGACAGTACAATTCACATTTATATTCAATTCCTCTTCCACGTTGACTATGATCAAGAACAAATCAGCAGGCACTAGTGCCTGCAGGAACTTGGTGTCTGAGCCATGACAAACATGTTGGTTTCACAATCACCAGGAGATCAGAGCAAACCCATTTCCCTTCCTAAACAGCAAATGCAGATGTAGGCCACCACAGGGAAGAACTCGCCCAGCCCCCAGGCAGCAATGAGAGCATAGCACTCAAGATCAGGAATAGGTATTTTTCACGGAGAAAACAGTACTGGTTCTTCCATAAATTCTCCCTTCTGCTTAAACACATTATATTTTATCAAAAGACCCAAAATACACAAAGACCATGCTTGTACTGGAAGAGAAAAAGAAAAATCTGTTATACTTCAAATGTGCACCTCAAAATGTCAAAGAGTTTGGGAAAGGAGGAAGAAGACACAGGGACAGAAAACAGGATGGACACTGCCCAAGCAGAATGGTCAGACAGCAGGAGGAGCTCCCTGTTCACGGTGTCATTGCTCAGTTTTCCTCCCCCTGCCTTTCCCCAGCTAGAAGTGAGAATAAAAAGTTTTCTGCTCTGTCCGTTGTGGGTTTGTGAGCATCAGCACACGGCTGACAACAGTGCATCCCTTTTCATTCTTGCTGTGTTTCCTTTACCCTTCCTTTCAGGGATTCAGTTGTTCCCAGTCTTCCAGACAATGCCCTCAGCACACCAGCCATGTCACTCTGAGGGCTCCACTGGATTGTGTGCTGACAGAACTGAAGAAACCAGCACCAGAGGAGTCTAGCCTGCTGCACCATCACCATGGAGGATCCCCCAAACTAGGAACAAATACAAGCAAGTGGGACAGCAATTATCATAACTTCTTTCAAGACAGTGCACAGAGAAAAGCTTAGGACCCTTGCAGACCTCAACATCTGGATCATTGCTGTGGTCTTCCTTTAGGGAAGCAAGGGAATCCTACAGACAGCATGGATTTTGTTTTCCATCACAGTCAAATGACTAGGTCTACCAGTCAGGAAGAACAGGGAAATCAAATCAGCAGCACAGAGGATAGAAAGGTTGTGGTTAAAAGTGCAGGAAAATGCTTCAGCAGATCGGTATTCTCAGTCTTTATTGACTTTGGTCAGGTAAAGTATCTCTACTTTTGGTGTTCAGCCTGCAAAGTAAAGGCCAGCTGGACCTCCCATCAAGGTCTGGAGCATAAGCTTAAAGTGTGTGTTCTTCAGCATAGAAGAGTCAGACAGTCCTTACCTCACAAGTTCTCATGCCCACAATTATACAGTGAACAGAAAAACCTGCATAAGCAAGGGAAAGCAAAACTACTTGTAGTGTTCCACACATGCCACACATTGTGACCCTAAGTCACTACTTTCATTTGTATAACTAGAAAGAACCCAAAGGCTGAGCACTCAGTTTTCAACACAGACATAACACCTGGGTTCTCTCACTACACACAGTTCAGCTATACGAAAAAACAGCGGCATCAAACTTCAGCTCATACAGAAGACAACTGACTGTGAGATCTTAAATTACAGCACAGGAAATGTGATGAAGAGAGTAACATACTAAATGAGTATGGACTTATAAGCTACGAGAGAAGAGAAGGCTCTGGGGAGACTTTACAGTGGGCCTACAGTACCTAAAGGAGGCCTACAGGAAACATGGGGAGGGACTCTTCATCAGGGAATGTAGTGATAGGACAAGGGGTAATGGTTTTAAACTGAAAGAGGGTAGATTTAGATTAGCTATTGGGAAGAAATTCTTTACTGTGAGGGTGGTGAGGCACCGGAGCAGCCTGCTCAGAGAAGTTGTGGATGCCCCATCCCCAGAAATATTCAAGGCCAGATTGGACAGGGCTTTGATGTGGTTTCCACCTGGTCTAGTTGAAGGTATCCCTACCCATGGCAGGGGGATTGGAACTAGGTAATCTTTAGGGTCCCTTCCAACCATTCTATGATTCTATGATCCTGTGAGATTTAACAGAAGCATTGATTTTTTTTTTTTTCTTAAATCATATCTCTTTTAGAGAGGGTTACAGCACTTCAAGAGGTAGCAGGAGCATCTATTAATACAGAGAACCCCTAGCCTACTAAAAATAAATGTTTATTTTCTTATCTACAAACAGCAAATGCTTAAATGTTTACTAGAGGATAAGACACAGGCTTTGTTTCTACCAAGTGTTGCCTCAATCCAGTGACAGGCAGAGTGACTTTCATCAGCTTTCACCCCTGTTTGGGGTCNAAGCCAAGTGCACCCACTACACAACAAAAGAAATCTCTGGCCGATGAGAGTTTCCTTCCTTAACCTCATAAATTAGTTTTTAATAAGCCTCTAAAAAAGCACAATGGTTTGGCAAGGTTTCAAAGTCCAGGCTTTTCTGTCTGGACAGCAAAATGTCACATCTCCAAGCATAAAGAATATCCCTTCATGGAAATTACTTAGACCTTCCCTAAGGGACCATAGCTTTCCCTCATGTCCAAATTTTATTGTCTATGAACGTCAAAAACCAAACAAAAACTATAGAATTAAAGAAAAGTAGCAAGCAAGATGGAACTGAAATCGTTTACAGTGAGACTGGAAGCTCTTTTTAATTTAGCAACACCTTGTGGTCCACCCAACCTCCTAGAAAACTTACCTTCCATGACCACACGTTGACAATCATGTCATGCTGGTACCCCACTGAAACAATGTACTTGGAGCTGGGGGAGAAGGCCACACAGGCCACACCGTACTTGTGCTCCTGGAGCTCAGCCACTTGTGTTCGCTCAGCCACATCCCATACCCGAACTGCTGGCATGTGTCCGCTCTGGAAGGGACAAGAGCAGACACAGAACAGGAAATGTAACCCCGAGGTCAGTTCTGACAGATTTGAGCATGTAAATGTGCAGGAGCTTGGAAAAAGATGTCTAGATGGTGCGCTCACAATAGGCTTAGCGGTTCCTTTGATTCTCTGAATCCCAGGTTGAGACCAACAAGCTACGGCATATATGCATTTCAACAGCTCTGCAAATTAATACCACCTTCCCTATTTTAATCCTTTCCTTATGCTACTCATATAATACTGGTCCTTGTTCTAGCCAGAACAATACTTTTGATGCACATCCCTGGTCTTTGTAACAGGAACTTACAGCCTGCTTGTAAAAAGGATTAAAATAGATTGTTATCCCTAGACTCAGTGAACCAAAAGCCCTCACATCCTCTGCTCCTAACACAACGTGGACATCTGAGATATCAAGCCGGGTCCCGCCATACAAAACCGTGACATGGCTGTCGTGGGAATTCTCACACACCACCTGAGGGAAGCCTCTGAGGGACTAGCAGCATCGTTTCTGTCACAAGGTAACACACAGATGCATTCTGCCCAAAAGAGTACAGGCAGGGTAATGTCAGAGAAAAACACATGGTGAGAACAGAGCCTCTGGTTTTATGTTTGTTCTCCAGGAAACAGAAATGCCGATCCAGCACTTTCTGCCAGACAAATGTATTCTCTTGTTTAATTGTTTGTTATTAAGCCAAATTAAAACAAGGCGCACAAGATGAGCTGAAACGCTGGCCAAAAAATGTGCTTGATGGGTAAATCTTACTCAAGTAACTGCTCATGATTTCACGTTGAAGTCTGTCAAAACAGTAGCTTGTAAGATAACATATCCATGGCAACATGGCAGAATGGTACCTCTCTGATTTTGATTGTGTGGGTGAGGCAAGCCTCATCACAAGTAAAAGTCAAAGCTTTAAAAGCTTAAAATTGTGCATGTTTTAATTGCTTTATTCAAAAGCTCTGCTAAGCAACTGCTGGTGGCCTGGAAAAGTGCCATGGTGAGATTTAACTGCAGTTAGTACAGTTCTCCCTCCTGCAACGCAGAGCTCAGGTCTCAAGGTGGCTGGCAAGATGTTACAATGAGCTGAATCAGCTGCTCTTCAAAACAACTGCTCTACTTAAATACATACATACATATAAATATTTCCCAGTACCTTAGCACACACCCCAAGACTTTAATGAACTGAATTGCATTTCATCTTTTAAGAAATGCTCACCAAAAGGGAGCTCTGTGTGACCCCCATGAACAAGGACTCTACAACTCCATGGGGAGAAATTAAAAAAAAAAAAATTAAAAAGAGAAAAAAAGAGTTTTCTTATCAATTTGAAATATGTAAAAGACACTAAATAATATGTATGGCAGCCAAGGACTAACCTCCATGTTCTCCTCCCTGAAAAGCCAGCCATGCAGAACACTAAGGTGTTATTAGGCAGAATTAGCATAAGGCAGCTAAAAGGGAGCTTGACAAAGTGAACTCAGAAAGCATTTCCCTATGGGACAGAGACACGTGAACTAAGACACGACTGCTGACACCAGCAGGGGACACTGCTACACTAAGCAATAATTCAAATGTCAGACACGTGGGAGGATACTGAAAAAAAGAAATGGTTTTACAACAGGGCAAGAGGAGACATGTTTTGTAACAAGGGAAAAAAAACCAACAAAAAAACCAACA
>VYZQ01039348.1:0-32605 GCA_013400655.1 Mystacornis crossleyi
GTGAGAAAAAAACCTTCAAGAACAAAAAGAAAAAAGCCCAACAACAAACCAGAAAAGCTTCTGGAAACTGGGAAAGAATAACAGAGTGATGGGAAGGAGGGGGAAAAGCTCTCTGCCTTCTAGTTCTTCAGGCAGGCCTCAAGCCCAAGAGACCCAGATCTCCTATACAGCCTGGGCAACTTCAACCCTTCCCGCACAGGAAAACAGCACAAGAGGTCCACCCAAGGGGAGGGTCAGGGAGGGATTTCCCCCTCCACTCCCTCCTCCCACTCATCACCAGCTGGTGAGGAGGAGCAGCAGGGTTAGTGGGCTTTCCCCGAGAGCGGGGACACTGTGCTCTCACCTGGTTACCCACCAACCCCACTTGTCTGTGCACATTCACCAAACAGTCACTGTTCCAGAGACACATTCTCCCAAACACCCTCCCTCCCTCACCGCCTCCTGCAGAGCCTCGTACGTCAGCGCCTGTGGGGGAGAACCGGTGGGCTGGGGACCGAACTTTGGTCTGCGTGGGCAGCTCCCGCACGCAGCAGCAAGGGCGAAGTTTAACACGGATGTTCAACAGGATCCAACAGCTTAAGAAACCCCAAGATCTCTCCCATGGTGACTGGGTGAGTTAATGCAGCAATCACGCATTAGGAATGCCAAAAGGAAGGCTGGGGGCTTGTGGGGAGGGGGAGAGGGACTAGGAGAGGATAAAGAAGCTGGAGAACTGAGGACCGCTGTCCTTTCTCAATCTTTGACATGCAAATCAAATTTGCCTTTCTAAGAGCAATGAAAAACCTCTACATCTTGGCAGGGCTTGGAGAGACAAGGCTAAGGCAGACCCATGGAATAACTGCCTCCTGCAGCCAGCCTGAAATTGTACCCTACAGCATATCACATACTCCTGCCCACGCCCCCAGCAACCCCCATTTTAAACCCAGTCAGCACTGGGATTCCTCTGCAACCAGGAGCTGCAAATAGGTTGCTTGGAGGGACAGATGCCAAGGGAGAAAGGTTAAACAGACATTGTGCTCTGAGCAGGGAAAAAGAAGGCTCCAATTCAGCTTTGCAGTTTCTAAAACAGTCTCATGAGATCCCGAGTGAGGTGTGCGCAAGCAGTTTCAGCAAAGAGAAACAAAAGGCCTGAGAGGAGCGAGAGGAAGGATGAATGAACAAAAGACAGGAAAGCTGCACGTGTTTTCAGTCCCTGAAGTTCACTCGTCTCTCTTTTCATGCCCAAGCCCTTTTCTTCTTGACACACCTTTGGGAAAGGTAGGAAATGGGGGGTGGGAGATTTACTACTACTACTACTGGGTTTAGCACTAGATCCTATTAACTGAAAAGAATGGGAGCAAGGAGAAATTCCCGAGGCGAGAAAAAAATCCATCATTAATTGACAGGTCCCTGGGGGGCTGAAGCGGAGATGTTGAGCTGAATTCAATTACAGACCTGGTCAGAATCAGACAGGAAGATGTGGCTTCTTTCACTGTGTCAATTAAAGAAGTGACTGGGAATGATAGACTTCTCTGCACAGCCTCTGACCCATGAGTCAAAACAAGCTTCCATCCGGCACTGCCTGATGGCTCCGTGGCTCCCACTGGGAACAGATGGGCTCACGGGCAGGGCAGGGATGCCAGAAGGCCTCCTTGCAGGCTGGGCACTCGACAAGACCAAGCCTTGTGCCTGCTGCAGAAATTGCTGTTCTCTGCAGGAAGGTGGCATCGTTAACAGTAATTAATTTGCAGCCACTGTGCTACCTGAGCAGAAACAAGCGCGGCATCACTCAGCCAGCAGCTCCCTCGCCGGATTTTGGGTCTCTCTTTAGTATTTCCCTTAGAGAATGAGGGAATAACTGGCGGTGTCAGGAGGGACAAGGCAGAGAAGCTTTCCAAAGGTATCTGGGTACTAAAAGCTGTGCATCAAATCACACCCTCCCTTCCTGGTTGATGGAAGCAGCTCCCCTCAGACCACCTGGTGCTGTACAGCCTGAGCCCTCCAGCTTTCAGTCCCTGGTACCACAGCAAAAACTACAGATGTCAGTAGAATATCACATCCTTTTCCCATCACTGTCCTCCACGTTTGCCTAGGTTTGGCTATCCCTAATTTTCAATCTTCCATTTCCCGTGTAAGAGCATCACAAAGTTTAAGAGCTCCTAGACATGCAGAGCTGTCCTGGCTAATCCACTGCCCTTCTGTGCCTTGATCTTCTCCCCACGGACCACCTTTGGCACTAGAACAGGGGTCGATAGGAGATAAACCAGCAGTACTGTGCACCTCACACCCTGCAAAATCAAAGCACATGGACACACCCAGGAAAGCGCGGAGAGAATTCACTGGGTGATGTCTTAATTGTAAAGCAGGGTATGTGGGTGGGGGGGAAATAAACCATGGAAAGGGAGAAAGAAGCAAGGCTCAGCTGGGCAGGGCTCTCAGAACATGGCCCAGAGAAGAGATGGGGCAGAGTATGTTCACATTCCTTGCAGCCTGGTCTAATGGACAGTGTCCCTGCTCATGGCAGGGGTTGGAACAAGATGAGCTTTAAGGTCACTTCCAACCCAAGCCATTCAATCTGCTTGATTCCTGCTGGGTTCTGGTGGGCAGGAGCGTGTCCTTCCTTCGTAGGATCAGAAAACTTCAAAGGAACCTCCCCCCACTCCATCACCACTTTCTGCTCTGCCTGGGATAGTCTGCTCATCCTCCCATTTTCAGCTAACTGCTCTCATCAAAGGAGTAACAATACTATGTTCCTACTGACACCATTTTACACCTTAGAAAGGATCTCTCTTTCTCCAGATTCCCCTTCAAGGTTTGAAAACATCCTTTCTTCTACTCGTTCCTGCTACCTCCTTTCTCCTTTGAAGATATTTATTTTATTGAACAGTCTCCTTTGCAACACATGCAGCCTATTTCTTACCATCCTGGATCCATCATGCCTGGCCTGATCACAGGATACCATGGGTGGCTTCAAAGCCTTCTGGGCATCCTCACACAATCCCTCAAAAAAAAAAAAAAANNAAAAAAAAAAAAAAAAAAAAAAAGGCAAGAAAACAGACGCCAGAAAGGTCTGATTCCGCTCTGGGAGCACAGCCCGAAATGCAGGACTCCCAGGAATAAGCTGGATAAGGGCTGAGCTCTCTGTGGACCAGCTGAAACCAGGAGTACCACAAAGTTATGAAGAACAAAGAGGTCCTATGCAAACATCTCTATATTTATAGCTCTTGAGTGCTCCTTTCCTGCTGGTGCTTAAGTGGCATTGCCAGCACCTGGGGAAAGAGATCCTCAAGAGATGGGCTAATTGATGGAATTATTCCTGGTCGGTTAATGGATAACTGCTAATTGGTGGCAGAGGCTGAGCAGGGGGGCTGTGCTGTTGGAAGAACTTCTCTGAGGCCTTGGGAGGGAGAAAGAAGCCAAGAACAAAGGATCTGTGCAGTATCAGGCAGGGCCTGGAACGGGAGGAATTTCTCTTTCTCATGTTCTTGGCTTATTTACAAAGATTCCCAAAACTCCTGTAAGGAACAGATGTGCAGGATGAGCAATGCTTCATTCCCGGCCCCAGAGCACAGTCCCAGCAGCAAAGGGAGAGGTTTGTTACAGTCAACAAAACCCAGCAGTGCGTAGGAAAAGGAGCTTTTCTGCTGCAGCTCCAGCTATACCTTTGTGGTGACCCAAGCCAGACCCTGAGCTCAGGGGACCCTGATGAGGGTGTGGGGACCACAAGTCAAGGTCTGTGAATTCCTCTGACCCCCAGCACTGGTGGAGTGGAAGGAACAGGCTGCGGCTGTAAGTCAGAGTTCCAGGAAAGAGCAGGGAGGGAAAGTGCCATGTCCTTCTACCTGGAAGCTCATGCCTGAGTCACTTCTCCATCCAACAGAGCATCTTCATGCTCCAAGACACTTCCAGCACCCCTCCCCTTCTTTCCCTGCCTTTCTCAGCTTCCTCGGCGTCCACAAGGTATTGAGAAGTCCTGGAGGTGAAAGAGAAAGCAGCCTCCACTCGGGATGGTAAGAAATGCTCTCCTGCCTCGGTCCTGAGGCTCACTCCTGAGGAGAGGCTCTGGAGCCGAGGAGAGGCCACATGTGTTCGGGAAAGCTGTCAGCAGGAAAGAAAGGAGGGGAGAGAAGGAAAAGGCACGTGCTGTACCCGCTGGCGCTGACTAAACCCTGAGGCTTTGTTTGCTTGGTCTCTCCAGCCCCATAAAAGTCAGATGAGCCTTTTAGCTGAGAGCCTGGGGAGGAACAGAGAGGGTTGGGATAAGTGCAGTGGGCCATTCCCTCCTCTACCTCCCCATCTGCGGGGCCCAAGGGAGGCATTTCAGGTCCTTTGGTCTTACAGGAATTTCTTGGTCTGGAGCTCCTTCTCCTGCAAATTTCTCCTTTTAGGAGCAGTTCAGTAAGGCCATAAAAAGTGCTGGACTTGTGAAGGGCTCAGCCTGAAGCTGAGCAGGGACTGAGGACCGAGAGACGTTCAGCGACTCCTTCATCTCAGCCTTCCCTCCCCACTGAGAGATAAGGCAGGGCTAAAGGGCTCCTGAAGATGAGCAGAATTTCAGAGCAACAAGGCAAAGAGCATAAACACTCCCAAACCCATCCCTCCAGCCTGGGAACTACCACGGCAGCAGCCAGAGCAGCAATTTTCCCTGTGAGGAGGAAGGGAAGGAGCGAGGAGCGCTTAGCAGGGAGGTGTAAAGGGAAATCCTACTTTTCAAGGGCCCAGTCAGTCCTGCTTGTACCAAGTGACAGACCTGACAGGAACATGTGACAAAACACAAACAGTGTCTGGTAGGTACAAAACAGCAGCGGGGACTCATCGCTCTCTGCCCCAGCAGGTATTTGGATGCTGAGAGACAGTTCCCAGGTAACACGTGGGGCTTCTTATTTGAAAACTGCTCCTTTTATTATTATCTTTCCTCCCACTGCAAAAGGCAAAGAGAAGAGCGACAGGGAGAGGGAGAGTCGTTTGACAAGCTGAAAACTTCTCGGGGGGGAGAAAAAATGAATAAGTGAGGGAAAAAATGAATAAGGGGAGGAAGCATAAAAGTGCAGGTGAAGAAGGAAATACAGAGTCAAAAAGCTCAGGGCTGACTCAGTGTGGTGCAGGGTTTGTGAGGGAGACTCTGCCTTTTGGAAATCAGTAATCCAAAGGGCTCTGCGTGTGTGCATAAAGTTATTGACTGACTGCATTACATCCACTTATCCCCCATTAAGCAGCAGGCTTCAGCTTGATCCCCAACAGCAAGGAATTAGAGTAACTCTACCCTGCGTTTTTAGAAGGGTTTCCATCTCCCAGGAATCCAAAGTGCTTCAGCAGCCCTCCGGGGAATGCAGGACTGACATCCAGATCCTTCTGGGGTGGAGACTGGCAGTGGGACAGGCTGCTGTGTGCAGCGGAGATGGGAGGGAACCCTGGTGCTTCTGTACAAAGCTATAGGATCTCTATTATGCAAGCAGAGTAGGGAAGGGTTGGCTTCCAAGGACACGGAATATAATTAGCCTATCTCAGAACAAGTAGCGATTCCTCCCCTGCTAAGCTGCTCTCAGTTCAGCTTCAAACAAACCATCTCTGCTCCCTGGCTGTGTCTCCGCACACGAGCACCAGACAGCTCTTCACGTCTGGAGGGGACGAGAGGCTGTAGGTCTCCATATAGTTACTGAACATTTTCAAATCTGACTTAGAAAGTTTTTGTTCCTTTCTGCCCCCACTTCAGTTTTCCACCCCCTCAGCTGTACTGATGCAACTGCTTGTGGATCTATGGGGAAATGAGACCACAGAAATTATCTTTTTTTTTAAATTTTTTTTTTGAGACATATTAACTTGCATCACTTCAGCAGAGCAGCCCCCAGTCTCAGAGCAGCACAAAGTTTGGTGAAGAGGTGGAAAGAAGCTCCCAGGGGGGAGGAGGAAAGTGAAGAAGCCTCAGGTGCCTCCATCAGCTCCTGCTATCCTGAGGTGCTCTGCTCTGGAGCCAGCACAGCCACGCACAACCCTGGTGACCCTGCAGCTCTGCCAAGCCAGCTCCATCCAGATGTCCCTGCAGCTGGCATGGGGGGACACTTACAACTCTCTTGTTTCAAAGATGCTTCTTTGCTTTGTGTCTCTGGCTTCACTGCCGTGCCCCAGCTGACTTCCCATGTGGCAAAGCCGCTTTGTCACGGATGTCACTGGAACTGCTGCTTCTCCTGGAGCTGAAGAAGAACTGGGAAGTTCTAAAGGAAGAGGAAACTGCAGCTCCCTCCAGGGGAAATGGAAACAAGTGAAAGTGCAGGGTTTCCAGGTCATCCCAGATTTCTAGGGTAGAACTGGGGAAAGACCTTGAAGGAAGAGATGAAATCAGAGTGTTTAACCCCAGCTGTGCCAGCAGCCATGGAGGACCCAGCACCTGTGAGGCTGGGAGCTGGGAGGCTTCACTTCTGCTACAACAGAGAGCAGTGGTCCTCAACTACTCTGCCTCTGCATCACTTCCAAAAATCCTCCAGAGGGGAGCTGGGGATGATTATGTTTGTTGCCTTGAAAACAGCTGATGTCCCAGTGCAAACTGGTCAAACAGGGAGCTGTCAAACTTCCCTGTACCCCCTCTGCACCCTCCAGACAGTGCATGAGAGGCACCTTGTTTATGGGCTTGACACTGGGTATGACTTAACCAGCTTTGACAGGGGTGATCCTATTTATAGGAGGAACTCCTAATGCCTCTCATTCAATGTCATGTTTGGGAAAAAGTGAGAAATGAAACAGAAATGACCCCTGAGTTTCTACTTTCAGTAATGGAAATTTCAGCTGCTGACCTGGGCAGGATGGGCAGCACTGAGCCAGTTTACTCAAGGTCACTCAGAAGTTCACATCACAGCCCAATTTCCCCTCTGAATGTCCTTCCTGGCTTGGCTTGGCACTCCTGATGCATTTTCAAGTCTGGATCCCTCGGATTTTGGAGAAATTAAACTGCAACTCGGCCCATTCCATAAGGATGGGAACGTGAGGAGCTGAAGGAGAGGTGTTATTTCATAGACTACCACCCGGGAGTTGTACAAATGCTTTGCTAAACACCCCTGAACACAGGTCAAGCAGTGGAACATCCAACCATCCACCTTTATTACTCCTTACACACCAAAGGCTTCAGCAGAGGTCAGACCTCATCAGGGGCTGCAGCTGCTCCGGAGGGGCAGCTCCAATCTCTGTTCTCTGGGACGAGGGACAGGACCCAGGGAATGGCTGGAGCTGTGTCAGAGAGGTTTAGGCTGGAGATCAGGAAAAGGTTCTTCCCCCAGAGGGTGTTGGGGCACTGACCAGGCTCCCCAGGGAATGGGCACAGCCCCACAGCTGCCAGAGCTCCAGGAGCATTTGGACAACACTCTCAGGCACAGGGTGGGACTGTTGGGGTGTCTCTGCAGGGACAGGAGTTGGACTGATGATCCTTGTGGGTCTGTTCCAACTCAGGATATTCTATGATTCTACAAAAAAAGTTGTTTGGTTGTTTGTTTTTTTTTTAATCCCTGTGAGTTTTTCCAGCATCTCAAAGGATCACTTGCCATCCAGTTGGCCACCAGTCCTGGCCCTTCTCAAGTCCTCTGGTCACTCCCTCCTCAGAGGGGAGCATCCAGAGGTGCACTGCTGTGTGATGAGCCGTGCCAGGAGACAGCACGTGTGCGAGGCATCCTGAGCTCCAGGCGGCAACGATGAGTCAGAGCCAGTCGCCTTTTTCCCTGCGGTGCAATTGTACCAGGCCCTGACAGCATCAGCTGGCTTTTATCACTGCTCCACATCAGAGCTGTCAGTCCTGAAGACAATGGAAGGTGTGTGGAGGGGGAGGAATTGAGCATCTCTGTGCTCTGTTGGCTTCCCAGAATGATGCCAAAGTGGCGAGCAAAGAGTTTTTGATTAGCAGCAGCAGCAGCAGAGTTTTTGATTAGCAGCCTGCTGCCGCAAGAGGTTCAGCGATGATGTCAGTGAGCGTGGCAGCACTGAAATAAAGAAGCAATACCTCTGGAGCTTCCTCCAGGGCTGTTTTGTGGGGAAGAGCTTGACTGATGGTGATAAGAGCTCTGGAGGGCACATAGCCACTGGACGGTTCATCCATGCTCACAGCTCTGTGGATGGAGGGCACCTGTCTTCAGATCTACTGGCTCCAGTGGCATCTGCAAAGGATTTGAGTAATTTCCTCAGTGCAACTCATCTTCCTCACATATAACTTCTCAAACTCACCTGTTGCTGTGGCAGTGACAACGACAGAGAAGGAAGAGACTTGAAAAGCAAAGTCCGGGGGCACTTGGTGAAGAAACAAAAGCCTCAAGCGAACAAAAACATCAGATCTTGCCAGCTGAGTCCTCTGCCAAGGAGGCGGGGGGTGTTTGTGCCTCCTTCAGGCATATCACGGAGTCTCCTGGCGCCCAGGTTTGCTGGGAAGATCACCCACGTGGATTCGCAAACCGCCCTTGTCGCGTGCCTCTCCCTCGCGCTCGGGGGCCGCTTCCTGTGAACGCCCACGGAGTGATTCGTTCTCTCCCTGCATGTCCCTGATGAGATGCCGGTGGAAAAGCTGACAGCAGCAATGCCCAGGGTCTATTTGCCTGTCAGGTCTGCCTCGTTTCATTCCTCCTCAGCAGACTTGCACCTGCCTGTTGTCCTTGTCTTGCACTTACGCACTGAAGTCCTCCCAGCACAGAAATCAGCTTTTAATTCTACTTCTAAAGCACAGAACACAAGGACTTTGATTCCATCTAGATACTATGTTTATCCTAAAACCAGAGCTAAGGAAAGTGTTATATTGATTATTTTCCAGACTCAAAGGTTAGGTTCAAAGCAGGGTAAGTGATTTGAAAAAGGTCTCGGGAGATCTGTGAACACTGTCAGAACAGGGTCTGTTTCTCCTGGAACCCAACCCAAAACCTGAAGCACAAGTCCATCCTTCCTTCCAGGATGGACTTAGAATTTCTAAGTTTGTTTCGCTAAAGTGCTGAAGCATTATGTAAAATAAATTAGCTTGGTCTGTGCAGGCCCAGGCACAATGGGTTTCTAAATTAAGCCCGTGTAAATGGAAATGGTAAGACAGGTGTAAGAGAAGATACCTCCAGGCTGGAAAGCTTAATCAGAAATGAAAGTTGTTGAATGGGCCAGACAGTGATTTCGACAAGAATTGTGTGGTGTTGCTGCAAAACAGCAACAAAATGGCTTTTGTTTTATTGATCCCACACAACCTGCTCTGCCCATGCTACCGATGTGCTCAGGCCCTGTGTCACCACGTTCCTGAGAGCTGCTGCAGTGACAGAAATCACCAGTTGTCCCTGGGCCCTGTATGGCCCCAGCCTGTGAATTTCCATCCAGCCCCACCAGGTGAAACGCCCTGTGATGACCAACTGGCATTTCATCTCCACAGTACTCCTCTGGAAGTGACACATGGGAAAAAGAACACATTCAGCACCAGGACAAAAGCTACAAAATAAGCAGAAAGGGAGGAAGTTTAAAAATTAATCAGAGCTCAAAGTGCTGTCAAAATTTTCCTCCTCCTGCCCTTTCTGGACACACAGCCATCACCAAAGATTAAAACTGATTGACTGACCAGGTCAGGGCAGAGCGGATGTGATAACAGGAGAAAAGGGAATGACTTCCCACTGCCAGAGGGCAGGGTTAGATGGGATATTGGGAAGAAATTCTTCCCTGTGAGGGTGGAGAGGCCCTGGCACAGGTTGTCCAGAGAGGCTTTGACTGTCCTATCCCTGGCAGTGTCCAAGGTCAGGTTGGACAGGGATTGGAGCAACCTGGGATAGTGGAAGGTGTCCCTGCCTATGGAAGGGAGGTTGGAACAGGATGATCTTTAAGGTTCCTTCCAATAAAAGCCATTTTAAGATTCAGAACATTGTGTTAGACTCTCCTGGAAAACAATTTACAGATCTCTTCCTCCACCCCCTTTCCTCTGTAGCTTGTTCCTGTTTCCTTGCTATGAAAAGTTTGGTTGTCTTCTCCTTTTTCTGGCTGAGTCTTTCCACCGCAGTTAGCTGCCATGGTGATAGAAGTTAGAGAAATTAGTAAGAAGAAGAGTCATAATTAACAATTGACTGACAGTCCCATCTGACCTGAGACAGTAGCTGAAAGCTGCCTCCCACTTCAATCTGCTTGCCACGAAACAGCCAGGAACAGGCAGATCCACTAGCCACGGTGGTCTGGCTATTGGCTCCATTCCTGCAGCGGTTGTCCTCAGTGAATTTGGTGCTCAGAGCCTCAGTGAGGATGTGTCACCATTGCCCTCTTCTGGATCCACAGCCAAGCCTGCTCCAAAGCTTGGGAGATGTCACTGTCTAGTGATGGTAACACATGGTGACTCCAAGGGAACTGTTCCAGAGGTGACCACTGGTACCTCATGCAGGTGCTCGGCACTATTTCACTCCAAGAGCTTCAAGTCCTTCCGTGTTCCTCCTTTCAGAATGGTGACTACGCTGCAGGGCAGATTTACGGCAGATGGTGGATTCAAATGGATGGAGATATTAGAAAACAAATTAACGCTGAATATATGACTAATTCCGGATCTTTGTGAATGTGTACCACTGTGAAAGGTGGGTGGTTCAAAACCTCCCAGGAATGGGGGGATCTCAGGTTCAAAAGAAAGGAGACATGGTTAAGCTGAGGAACTCCTTGCCACAAGATGCTGAAAAGGCTGAAAATAGATATGAACTTAAGAACCTGGAAAAGTTTGTGGAAGAGAAATCCAGTGAGGGTTACTAATTACACAAAACTTCTAACCATTTGTATCAGTTATATTTCTACATGAAATACATATTTATGGAAGAAAAGTCTTCCTAGTTCATTCTAGGCACCTTCTTTCGGTATCATAAGACACAATCCTGAATCAGCCCTTTGCTGACCCAGTATAACTCACCACTGTTTGTATGAATATGGAAAAGCAGGGGTCAGGTCCTCAGCTGCTCCCTCAAGGTTTTATTCAGCTTGAGGCAGGTGAAGACTCAGTAATTGCTCAGTAACACACTTGGGGCCTGGCCCACCATGGAGCCCTTGAGATCTGGTGTTTTCGTAATGCACAGAATTATGCAGAAACCTCACTGTTTTATACAGGGAGGAAAATTAGCCCGACTCAACAAGGCACATTACTTATGGACTGAGCAAGGCAATTCTTCACACTCAGCTGGAAAGAATTTCTGTACTTGTCTGTCTGCTGGAGTTCATGCAATATGGTAACATGGAGAACCAAACCTGACACTGGAAATTATGGGGCTGTTGTCAGCATCCAAGGACTGAAAATAGGCAGCAAATAGGAATCTGGTGAGGAGTTTCAACAGCTTGACCCGGCTCTGTAATGGACTTTAGAGTCAAGAGCAGGTTGATGACAGTTGTTAATCCCTTCAAGCACAACCCTCCCTCAGAGCTCTGCCTGTGTTCCCTGCTGTTAAATAATGTATCTCCCAAACAGGGAAAAAATAGGAGCGGGCATCTCCTGTTTCACCCAGCATGGGGGAAAGGAAAGATGGGGGAATGATGTGTCCCTGACAGCAGGGAGAGTGATGGATGAGGGAGACAGGGGATGTGTGGAGTGCCTGGCACATGGAAGGAGAATGGTGGGTCCAGGGTGAATGACAGAATATAGGGGACATATATCCCTGAGACAAGAATTTAAAGGAAAAGATGGCACACACACTTCTTGAATCAAGGGACGGATCAGTGAGGTAGAATGGGATGCAGGCTGGGATTATCCAGGAAAGTAAGAATGGAAAGCGAAGTGCCCCTAATCCAGTGCAGTCAGGGCCAGCACAGGCTCTAAGGGTGAACAGTGAGACAGAAGGGACAAACCCACAGCTGAGGTGTCTCAACATCGTCTCCAGTGCGTCTCTGCCAAATGAGATACAGACATGGAACTGCAGAGGTCTGGAGAGGGTCCTGTGAGGCAGAGCTGTCCCAGGGTGATAAATGGGACACAGCACAAGCAGCACACAACATACATAAAAGATGCTCCTCGGGTGATAGAGTGCCTGGAAGATAGATCAGGGACTAAAAGTCAGGATTCTTGACCCATGATTAGATTTTGGCCCATGTTAACTTAACTGGACCAAAGACACACTCTGTCCCAGTTCCCTGCTTTCCAGCAAGTGTAAGAGTCATCGCCTGCCCTAGAAAGAGAGCATCCTCCATTCATGTTTGGGAAGCTCCTGGAGAGCAGAAGCTGTGCAAGTGCAAAGCATTATCTCCTCAGCATCCTGCAAGAACATGCCAGCAACATTCAACCTCCCCTCAAATCCGGTGGCAGGTCACAGCCATTGGCGGGTCTGGCATGTGTGTGACTGTGAGTCACCCAGGATTACTGATCTTCATATTAATCTATTGTTGTAAATGACTTGGAGCTGCCTACAGACAATCCTTCAGAGTACGGAACAATGGAGAACCTGCACATCTGAATAAAGCCTCCTCTGCATGGCAACTTATTGCCATCGTAACCAGCATAAACAAGAGCAATTAAGACAATTTCAGAGCATCACCTCCTCCCTCTGGGGTCTTAATGAGAGCACGCTCAGAAGGGGGCTGGAGCAGAAGCAGCAAGGGCTGGGACTTAACTTGTGCAGGAAAAG
This sequence comes from Mystacornis crossleyi, assembly GCA_013400655.1. Classification (NCBI taxonomy): domain Eukaryota; kingdom Metazoa; phylum Chordata; class Aves; order Passeriformes; family Timaliidae; genus Mystacornis; species Mystacornis crossleyi. The sequence continues at coordinate 12,549 of VYZQ01039348.1, forward strand.
AAGGGTGGGGAGAGTGTTAGATCCAGGAGATTGCTCCCCTCCACTCCATAGCATAATGCAAAGGGCAAGCAGGGGGAGAGATTCAGTCAGCTCTGGGGCAGGTAGAAAAAGGCTCCGAGAAGCAGAGCCTTGCTGCTGTCTAGCCCTCACACCAGCTGCCAGGACTCTGCAGATTTTGCTGACATATTGAGGTGACCAGAAGTAGCCAGAAGGGGTGAGAGAGACACGGGCACCACTCAGAAGGATAACAGGGTTCCGAGCCATAGCTCTTGGTAGAATCAGGGTTGGATTGGACTGATGGCCTTCTAGGAGCAAGGTGTTCAGGAAGAAGCCCTTCAAAAGACGATGATTATCTGTCCCAGAAAATAAATACGAGCCTCCACACGGTGCTGTTGGATTAGTGTATAGGTTGCACATGCTCATGCATAAAGCTTTGCTATATGCTACTGATCTACGAGCACTCAGATGACTGAGAAGCTGTTTGTGGGTGGCTGTGAAGTGAGGAGAGATGGAAAACTGGGAAGCTCTCCTATGAGGAATCTGTCAGGAGATAAGAGGGATTGACCTGTACAAATACTCCAGGGAAGGAAGGGAGCTCCTATCAGCTTGGTTATGGCACTTCTTGCTTTGGAAATCTGGCCCCTTGCAATGGAGAAGAAATGGTTGGGGCTCCAGAGCAGAGCTTTTGTGAAGGTTTTCAGAGGACTGAAGGAACGACATGATTTTCAATTGACTCTTTTTAACTTTAATGCAGAAGTAAAAAATGAGGTTCCTGCACTGTCAGTGTATAAATAGCCTGATTGAAGCGTAACAGCAGCTCAGTTTGGTATGTATCGTGCACTCAAATAATTTTATAAAAAACCTCATAGAATTCTATCCAGCTACTCCTGCCACAAGCTCACCAGCTTCTGTTTAATGTGTGTGCAATGACAGCTATCCGTGCTTCAGGTGGACCACAAAACTCACCCTAGAACCAAAATGATTCTTTCCATTCTCTCCAGAGAAAATCTTCTCCTTTTAACTTGAAATTTGTTATCACAGATTTGATTGTCTGCTTTAAAAAAAAAATGAAGAAAAGTGGCACATTAACTTGCAAAGAGAAGAAAGGAGCTAAATCTGAGACCTCTTATCTGAATCTTCCCGATGCCTAAGTGCTGGATAATTGGAATTGCTGTCTGAGCCATAAATCGCTGTTTTGCTCAGATGTTCCTAACCTCTGATAGTCTTCTTCTTTCTGCTTCTCCTTCAGAAGCACTCTGGTTCTAGGATCTCAGGAGATACATGAAATCTGACCTTCAATGGGGAAAGATCCTACATAAATTTCTTAGAAGCCAGCAGGAGATAAGTGCTTTGCAAAATGAGCAATCCATTCTCTCTGGAGCCAGGGGTTTTTTGGAATGACAGGGTCACTCAGCCAACCACATGGACCAGTGTTCCCTTAGCTAAGAGTTTTTGACAACCAGATTCAAACCCTCCCAGCCAAAGCGCTTCTCATCACCAGGTGGGTTTTTAGGAGGCAAATAGCTGTGAAAGAGTCACCTTTAGGAAACTGGGTCTATCTGCTGTGCTCATTGCCTTGTGCCAATTCTGTGTGCATCAGCTTGGATGAGTATGCAGAGCTGAAGTCCACCTCAAAAACATAGATTTGTCTATAAAGAGAAATAACTATTAGTGGTTGCTGATATTCAAGACAAGACAGTTTTCCCCATGGATATCTTGTTTGGGTACTGCCTGGAGGGCAGCTAGTGAGGACTCAGCAGTTCTCAACACCAGCGTACATATTTAGGAACCTCATGTCAAATGCGTCCTAAAATACAGCAAAAAAAAAAAAAACACCATTTGACAGAGAAAAATGGGGAGATGTGAACAGCTGAATCTGTTCTCTGCCACTGACTCACCAAGGGACATGGAGCAAGTCACTTTATTTCTCCATGATTCAAATACCCCCTTGCAAAATGAGGCCAACAGCAAAGCAGGTCCAGAATTTCCCGTAGCGCTCACGTTTGTACCTGCTGGGGTGTGTTGGCTGGGGAGCACCAGAGTTTTCAGTTCACAAGAAAGGTCTGTAGAGAGACATCAGTGTTTGTGAATCCATGCTTTATAATGTTCTAACATCTGGAAGGGCAGAGCAGAATCATTATTGTTAGGGTGATGACCACTGTGTCCCTTATTAAGAGGAAATTAAAAATAGGAAGTGGTTATAATTATCATTTTGGACACCATTCCAGTGGCATCATTCTCAACACGGTGCCAGGATTATAAAGTAATAGGCAAGGGAATGTCAATTTACAATTCCTTTTTTCAGTGCAGCATGAGTGTGAACCAGTACGATCCCTGCAATCTCCTTCCCCGACATCCAGCCGTGCATTTCCCAGTATGGCTCATTCGGCTTTCCGAGGTCCATTGTAACATTAACAAAGGCAGCCCAGTGATATTGTTACATCCAAATGATGGACGGGGACAGAGAAAAAAAACCCCAGTACCTCTAGAGATGAAAACAATCATCTTGTACCATTCCAGACGGAAGAGAATTTCCCAGATGAAAATTTATCACCGTCTCCTGCTTTAAGGAAAAGTGCTGCTGCCCGTTCCAAGCTTACTGGTTTTGTTCTCTACTCCACACTCTCACAAGGAAGTGAGAATCTGCCTTTGGAAACTACTAACCTTTTCCTCCATGGAAAACCAAATGAAAGCACTCTGTTTGGGAAAGGCTTGCGCTGGGATTCATAATAAGCCATCGTTGACGTGACAGACCTTGTTGTTGACTTGGAGCCAAATCTTGAGGTCCTTGCCTGAAGGATCAGAAGGATTTGACCCCAGGACTGTTATTAGCCTTGACATCACCAGCTCCTGACATGGGATAGTTTTCCAGTGAACTTGCTTGAGAATGTTTAGAAATGTCAAGTGGCCGAGCCACGAGGACACAAGAACGAGAAGGTATCAAATTCGCCCAATTGAACGGGAGAATTTCAGTCCTCCCCCTGCTCTCGCTGGCGATGGCAGCGCTGCTGACGATGTATGTCAGGGTTACACTGCCTTATCAGGCCCCTCTCAGCCCAGCACCCTTTGTCAGCACAGTCCACGTGTGCGATCCCGGCTAAGCGAGCGCAACGGGATCCCGACGTAGGCTCAGAGACCCGCGAGAGAACTTTTCCAGCACTAATCGTGTTGTTGTGGTGGACAGAGCTTGTACCAAACCTTTTACAAAGAGGATGGACACTGTGTGAGCTGAACAGGAGCCTACAAGTTCTGGTTGTGGTGCGGTAACATTTTGCCAAAGGATTCCTGGTGTCACGTCACACTGAGAGCTTTGATGGTGGGGAAGGAGAGGGGCAGAGGAGACTGAAAAAGCCACGGAGCTGTAGGTACCGATGAGCTTGTGAGGTGCAGCGACCCCATACATTTACTTTTCCTCCATATAGGCCAGAGCCCCATGCTGAACTCCAGCAGAGGGAAGGCCGTGTGTTAGGTAAAACCTCTATCCAAACTCTCCATGCTGGGAATGGCTACGGCACTCACGTTAACACTTGTAGAGCACCTCGGCTCACCAAAGTTTAAACCAAACTTCTCAACAACCTTTGCCATTCCCCGTTGTCTTCCCTGTGTTCAGTGCTGCCAACTTTCCTTGGATACATCCGCAGCACAGTAAATCTTACTCCTGTACTCCTCAACTCAAGCCACGTTCTGGTTGCTGACATTAGTCAAGGTCTAACAGGATCTACCATTCCATTCATGCTTCCAGAAGATTTGTGCCATCCAGATGCCATTACTGAATAAAACTCCCATTGTTTCATGCAGCTAAAATCAGTTCCACTAACAAAAATGATTAAGGTGTCAGAATCCGTATTGATCATATATCCACCCATCTCTCTCGCCATCTCTCCGTAATTTCCGCAATCCTTGAGAGCACCACTTGTTAGTGCGCTGCAGGAATTCATCCAAAATGTTCCAAGATCCCTAAATTAATCATGGAGGATTCACCTTCCCTTCCATCAGGGAAAACAAAAGCTTGAAATTCAAGGGGAGGGCTGGAATCTCCCCGGCTGATTGGCTGGAGGATGCCTTCTCGCCCACACGTCCCACTCGGTAACATTTCCAAATATTTTTGAGCAAGCTGAAAACAATTGTGTTGGAGGGGCAGGGGGGCTGCTAATACCCTATCGGTTTCACATTCCTAGGAGAGTTCCCAGCCCACCAATCTGCCACCCTATATCAGGCAATGAGCCTTCAGCTGGAAACTTTACCCTGGCTCTACCTATTGTCCAATGTTTTCCTTCCTGCCAGATGATTGGAATCGCACCAGTTGTTAATTTTACACCTGCTGTTTGTGAATATCCCTGGGTGACCTTTCCGACAACAGCCACCCCAGGGGATTTCTTGGGGGAGAGATGCACACACATGCATGCGGGAGCAGATAGAAAGGGAACAGGAAGAGGCCTCCTGATGAATGATGAGGGATTAAAATAGCTCTTGCTGGGGCCATAGTGGGATACTGGACAGCAGGAATATGAAGCGGATGTTTAAAACATAGCGAAGTGTCGATCTAAGCACAGAGGGCAAAATAGTGTTAGCAGATCCCTTCCTCTTTCCAGCTCTGTCCTTATGCCCAGCTGGCTGAGCAATGCAACCCCCAGAGTTTCTTACAAAAGAAGAATGGCTCCCTGAGGTGCTGAAGCCAAGGGCTGGAGAGTCTGAAAACCCTTTTATTTGGGAATCAGAAAGGAATATCTGCCCTGTGGCCCAATTCATCACTTCTTACCTTGGTGTAACTGACCCTAATGCCATCTCTGGAAGGTATCAATCACCCCAGAAGGGATGTGTCAGTACAGCATGGACAGGAAAAGCCATTGGCTTCTCAGTCCTGAATTCTAGCTGGTCTGAGGAAGTCACAGGTGCTCGGATATCACTGTGACCAGTTTAATACTCAGATTAGGTTAAACAGATCTAGCCCACTTTAGAAGTGCATTAAGAGCACTCTGGTTATTAAAAATGATTTATGGGGCCAGAGATGGATCAGAGGAGAAACGGTCCATGGGCTGTAGCCACATAACCTCAACATTTCCTACAGCAAGCTGGTACTTGGCTGTAGAAAGTGGAGTAGTACACAAATAGGCACAGGAGATGGCAAATTTTCCTCTGAAAAAATACTGACTATTGGATAAATAACGCAGTGGTGGATGTCTGCTGAGTGGTAGCAGATGTTCAGGGACAGGCAAGCCTGACCCTCGTGGAGGAGAAATCACTGATGTGGATATCAACAGAATTCTGTGTGTACAGTGCTCAGTCACAGGCATCCATCCCCCTGGTACAGCAGGGATCCGTGTGCCAAGCAATCCCTCTCCCAGAGATCTCAGCTCGGCTTAATACACCCTTTCACTGGAGAATGGCTGTGGATCATGAACCAATTTTGTCCAGAGATGATGGGGAAAATCTTGCCTCCATTCTCTAATCTGGCCAAGCACAACTCAAAAGGAAAAAGCCTTCTCAGATTTGAACCCCAGGTCCAAACCAAACTGCATCTCACTACAGGATGAGGGGACCCCATGCTGTTCTAGAGGCCCCCTTGCAAGTGAAGCTCTCCCCACGTCTCAACTAATGAGCATCCCACTGTATCTCGTGCAAAATGGGAGCTCCAAGGGTTGGCCATTTCCCAAGTCCGAAGAAGACATTCTGACAATCTAAACTCCTGCAGTAGCTTTAACCCCTGAAGATATTCCTCGCATCTTCTCCTGATCAAGTGAGGAAGACAGAACCATTTCTGCAGAGAACCTGTCTTAAAAAGCCATGGGAATAATGCCAACATGCCTCATAAAAGAAAGGATGTCCCTAATGCATCATTTTGCTATGGTGTTCTTGTGAGTCCTTCTGAGACTTTTGGGCCACCAAGCCACCACTTTCTAAATACTCTTGGCCAAAAGCTCACTCGAATGGGCAGCTGCAGACAGTACAAAGTGCCTTTGGCAGCACTGGAAGGGGTCTGTGTGTCAGGTATCTCCAAACTCCTGGAAATCAGAGGAACAATATTTGTACTCTCCAAAAAAAGAGAACTCCTTAGCCGAGTGAAACCCATGGTGGAAGATCAGGGATGGCAGATGATCTTCTCTCTGCAGCCTCATCAACATGCTAATGGCCATCTGCATCTCTGGATTCAGCTCCGTCCTTGGCCAACTCAGTTTAGAAAAGGTTTTGTTTTTCTTGGGCTGGTTTTGTTTACAGCCGCTTGACCGAGGCAGAGAGTTCACCAGCAGCTGAGTGCAACCCAGGCTCTCCCAAGTGTGTGTTCTCCAGTGAAACATCTGGTTACAAGGCAAGGTCAAACGGGCCTGAAATGGGAGAGGGCCACAGATTCTGCCCGCTGAGATGCAGCCAGCTGGGAAAAGAACAGGCTTTTCTGGGTATGCTGGAGGATTTGGCTGGGAAAAGGAAGAAGAAAAAGAAACAGATACTGCAGAAAAGCTGGGGATCAAGAGGCTGACTCTTTTATTGGTTAAAAATCAGGACCACCCTAGTTGTCAGATGAATTGCTGAGTCTTATTTATCAGGAATTCTAGTTGTTCCCAAACAGACAGAAGGTCTCTTCAAATCCCTCATTTATACATATTTCCAGTGTATGTATATGAATTCCTCTATTCCCCATTATCCTCAGACACACATCTCAGACCTTCTCACTCTGTTCTTTCTACTGTTTACCCTTCACAAGGCACTGGAGCCGGAAGGATGAAGACAGATCCAATTTACAGCACACTGCAAACCTTGCAGCCTCATAAGTTCCTTGGGACAAGGACCACCCAGCTGCTTGGTGTTTGTCCAGCACCTGCACCACTGGTGCCCAAGCCAGGGTCTGGATGCAATAATGACACAAATAACAACATTGTTCAGGACTGGTGTGAGAGTTCCTGCAAACCAAAGAAACCATTCAGAAAGCCTAAAGAACAAATCCTTCCATGCAGCCCTAGGGAATGCTAGCAGCAAATATTTAGGGTTTCTTTGTTTTTAAAAAGAGATTTGTTCCTCTGAACATGAATCAGAAAAAAAAACCCGTGTGAATTGAATGAACCAAGCACACAGAACACCAAGAGAGGAAGCTCATCATGCAGACACAGCGGGAGCTGTTTGGTGAACTGGGATTGATTCGTGGACTATCAAAAAACAGTGGAAAAGACTAAATTCACATTATGGTGTTTATGTGGCATGAGCTGACCAGCCTTAATAACACTAATGCTTAGTACATGATTTTCAGAGAGAAACAAGTGAAGATTAATTGTCTGAGCATGGGACCAAGCACTGTTTCTGAGCTGTGATACTTCCTCCTTCGGGACTTTCACTAAATATCCCGACCTGTTTGTGCTTGAGCATCCTTCTCTACAAGGATAAGGACAACAGCAGTCACTCACCTACTTCGGTGGGTAATGAATGACTCATATAGCTCTCACCGACCTCTTCAAGTCCTACACACAATACCCGATGTGTCATGCAGCACCTCACAGCAGCCAGAAAGCTGTCACCTCTTAATGGGCCTGCCTTGCCAGGGTGATGGGCAGGGCAAAGCCTGCGCGAGGGCCTTTGGCACCTCCATCCAAGCTGGGAATGGTTTGCAGAAGGATCCACTGTCCCGCTGAAGGAGTACAGAGGGAAGGGGAGCAGCTTGAGCTGGGTGTTTGCTGCCGTTTCACTGGGTCCTGCTGGAATCCAGACAGTGCGGGCAGAGGCATCTTTTGAGGCTCAGCACATCAGCTGCTGCCTTCATGCACCAGAAATAAAGGACTTCAAATCCGAACCTGGAAGCCAACCAAAATACCAGAAGACCGTCGTGCTTCTCATGTGCATAATCTGATGCCTAATTTGCACGCACTGCTTGTGTATCTTAATCCCAGCTTTCCAGAGGATGCTGTCCCATCCCTGATCCCATCAACAGATGGACTCCATCTGCCCAAATGAAAGCCACGGTTTCACCCTGCTCAGATTTTTCCCACCAAACTGCTGGATGCAGCTTTTACCCAGGCCCTGCCTTATGCAGCCTTGTTCTGAATGCAGAGGTTTTCCTTCACAAGATCATTACCATTTCAGTCACCCTTCGAGCTGCCTGGGCATGAGCGAGCTCTGGTTTGCAGTCACTGTGCTCCAGTGAACTCCATCAGCACTCCCCAGCACACAGTACTGGCTGGAATCTGCCTGGCTTGGAGCACAGATCAAGTGTAAAACTCCACACAGAGCATCCAGTTATTCCTAACAGTCTGTACAAGGCACATCTGGAGTACGACTTGACTCACACTTATCTATGAGTACAAAAGCAGCCACTGCTCGCTTGAGCACAAACATCACCTTTAAAAACTTCCCTAAAATCCTTTTAAAAGTCAACCATGTGATTTTTGCAACTTCCTGCACCCCTCATGCTGTAGGTAATATTCAGTGAAAAGAGATGTTTGGTCTGATCCTCTGGTATCTGCAAATAGTATTGGAGGGATAAAATGGAACCTGGTCCCATGCTTTTCCCAGAAAAGGGAAAACTCAAGACATATGTGAGGCCCTGGCACAGGCTGCCCAGAGAAGCTGTGGCTGCTCCATCCCTGGAAATGTCCAAGATCAGGTTGGACAGGGCTTGGAGCAACCTGGGATAGCGGAGGATGTCCCTGCCCATGGCAGGGATTGGAACAAGATGAGCTTTCAGGCACCTTCCAGTCCACACCATTCTACGATTCTATCATTCTATATTTTAGTCCCCAAATAACAAGCAGTAACAAGAACAAAAAGTCACATCCTTATTCCTTTCTCCCAAAACTGAGGCAGTGGCATTAGGAAAAGGTGTATTTGCAAACCCACAGATTTAGATTTGCTAGGACACACTGAAGAGTTAAGGGGTAAAAAAGCCAATTGGGAGCCCTGATTGGGAACACGCTGTAGCGACTGGGCTTGAGAAGCCACACAGTTAAATGTTGATTCATCCTCATCCTTTTCCTTCTCTTCTGTCTTTTCTCTCACGACGGGAACAGTCTCTCTAGAAAAACCTCACTGTATCTTTCAGTCGTGATCAAAGAGCCTTCCTGCTGCCCACCCCAAACCCACGTCAGAGTGCTTTAAGAGCAGGGGTTTGTGATAAGGTAAAGGGTCAAATCGTTCCCCTCTCCCTTTACTCATTTACCCCAAAGTAGGTAAATTGGGGTCATTCCCAACCTCTAATGGGCAAAAGGGCTTCTTTGCCTATTGAGGCTGTACCAAAGTAGCCAATAAAGTTTGTTGAGGCCTCCCCTCTCTCTGCTGTCAGGAGGGAAGGAACCACACTGACTGAGAAACTGTCTGGGACTGGGGCACTTCCCTTCCTCTTCCTTTCAGAAGTGTTTTGATTAAATTAGTAAAACCATTCATTCTCTCTATCACTCCTTAACTTTATTTTTGATACTTCTAGACAGCTTGGAACACCCTTTCCTAGGTAACATTCACTAAATCTGTCTCAGAAGCCAAACCTGCTGCCTCCCTGCACCCAAGTGACAGAGACACTCCTGTGCAGTCAGATCTGGCATCGCCCACAGAGCACCAAAGAACCCACCCACCTCCACTTCTCTGCCCCCTGGTTCTGGGAGGTGCCATCCTCCAGCTGGGAATGACCCCAGCCCCACTCCCCGTGGCTCTCACTCAGGAAACGCCATCCCTGAGCCCCCGAGCCGGGAACGTGGAATGCTGTGGGGACATCTCCATGGCCTCCCCATAGCAGTGGTTTAAGGGTGCTGACTGAAAGCATCCGCTGTGGCCGGGCAGCCGTCCAAGCACGTTGGATGCAAGCTCAGTTGCACTTCCACAGGGATCACACTCCTGGATCGCCAGCCTTGATTTCAGCGGGCAAAATCCTGGAGCAGGGAAACTGCCCTTAAAGCTTGTTCCCTCTCTAGTTGTTCACAGCAGGGATAAGTAAGGCCTCATCTATAATCACCTAAAACCATCACATGATTCCTGCTCTGGCAGTACAACAGCTGAGCACGCTGCAGGATACACAGCAACACACATTGGTGATGCACCATTACACACTTCCCCAGTGCAAGCCCTGTTGAAATGCTGCCATCAAATTATTTCAACTGATCAAAGCAGGAAAAAAATAGAATATTAAAGCCCCAGATAACAAATTAATAAGAATAAAAGCATGTAGGTGAGAATTAAGAAGGCATTAACATTCTGATGGCATCTGCTGCCTAAATTAAACTACAGGGAAAAAAAAAAAAAGAGTTCAGCTGACGCTCAGGATCAGGACAAATAGTTCTCAAATGGAAATTACAGTTTTGAAAATTATGTACCAAAAAAGGATCCAAATTAGGACATTTCTGATTTGTGAAGTTCTTTCTCCAGGTGGGGATCTCAGGCTTGACTGGAGGGCTGGCAACATGATTGGCAAGATGCTGGAGTTGCTCAGTTCCTGCATTCCACAGTAGAACCAAACTGGCCCAGAGCCCAGCTGGGACAGTGTCTTGTCACTTCTCTGATCCCTCTGGGGCTCTGTCCCCTTTTGGACTTGGACCATATGGGTATGGTGTGTAAAGTGTGTTTCATTAGTGCAGACACCATCTTGGAAAAAGAGGAGGAATTAGGCCTGGATTTCCAAAGGAGCTCAGTGCTAAATTATGTGAATAACTGCATCAGTAATTTACATGAGCAGTTACTGTGACAACTAATAGTGAACAACTTAAGTAGCCAGTTGAGCATGTAATGACCTGAGTTATATGCACCATCATGTCTCTTTGGCACACCAAATTAGGTGTGCATACACATTTTGCAGGCCCTGAAAGACTTCTACCTCAGCAACGAGCCTTAATTTCACAGCACAAGCTGGATCTCAGCAGCCTAGCACAGCACAGCCAGTTTATGCAACGCAAAGATCTGGCACAAACTCCACAGCCCAGGTCGGAACGGATCCTCAGACAGCTAATTAATTTTTACTGCTCCTTTGTGAACTGTAAATTACCCTTCATTTCCTAGATTTCTGTCCCATTTTTCTCCTGCCTTTCTCTAGTGAAGCACTAAAAAGGGAAAAGTGCCAATAATGGGCTCTCGTTGTGATAAAAGCAGCCACGATTCACTCGCGCTTTGAACAATGCTCTGCTTATGACCAGAATATAAAGGCAATTGGGTTTCAAGAAACTGTCCAGAGATAATGACTTTTCCTGGAGATGGGAGGATAGGAGGAATATTTTATAAAAAGAGGGGTGGGAGGAGTGTCTGGTTTTGCAGCACAAACACAACTGAGTTCCTCTCCTGCAGAGGGTTAAAAACAAGATGAATAATCTTCACTTAGAGACCAAGTTCATCAGTATTGCCTGCACAAAAGAGAAGGGAAACTGCTTACAAGGCTGAACTGCCAACAACCTCCCATTCTCATTCAGTCAGGAAAGAAGAGCCTCTTCCCGAGAAAGAGTGACCTTCAGACCACACACACACACACCCCAGAGTCTTCCGAGAGCAGCCCCTGAGCAAACGGTGCTGGAGCAAGGACGGGTGGGGTTTTTTCAGTACTGCTGTGACCCTGTGCAAAGACTGAAGCTGCTGATTCTGCTGAATCCAGAAAGCAACACCCTGCCAAGAAAAGATCTACCAGTGTATACAATACTGCAAGCCATGGTTCCAGTCTATGTTCTTTGCTGATGTCACTGTTCACAGAATCATGGAATGGTTTGGGTTGGGAGGGACCTTAAGCTCATCTCATTCTAGCCCCTGCCATAGGCAGGGATACCTTCCACTATCCCAGGTTGCTCCAAGCCCTGTCCAACCTGGCCTTGAACACTTCCAAGGATGGAGCAGCCACAGCTTCTCTGAGCAACAAAATTAATCTAAACCTTTACGTTCAGCCACACACTAACCAAAAGCAGAAGCAGCTGTAGGGAAGAGATCACAACACACCTGAGATGAACTTTGCACAGGCACTGCTTAAATTCAGAACAGATTCAGCATGGTGAGACTCACTTCACCCTTGTGTCAGGACACAAGCATTTGCATTAAACCGCGAATAACAAAAAGGTATTACTGGAATTTTCATGTGGTTGTATCTACCAAATGCCCCTTGAAAGGCCACGGCCACAAGAACATATGGAAGATCTCTGGGTCCCGGCTGTTGGGATGCTGCAGGAATGAGAACACGGCACTGCTGGGGTGCGTTTATGGGGCCTTCAGCATACGAGATACTTATATTGCAAAATCCCACATTCCTCAGCTCTGACGGAGCCTCTTTTATCTCCGTGGCAGATTCCTGAGTCGCAGTCGCTGCCAGATGAGGGTGCACAGTGAGTTAACGGCCACGGACCCTGAGCTCCTCTTGCCTCAAGTCATTTACCCAGAGCACCAGTGACGTTACCATGTTCAGCCCATATTTACTACAGCTACAAACTGATTCAGAGAAACCTGGAGTACAGGATTAATCATTACTCCTGGGATGTTGAAAATGGATACCAGAACGGACTTCCAAATTAGGTATCTAAAAGTCCTGCATCTCCCAGGAGAGCCCCATTACATCTCCCTACTCCTTCTAATGGAATCTATAGTATGTGAGCATGGCTTTGCCTCCCACAAGCCCTCCCTGCATAATCGTACCCCAGCTCAGATTGCTTCTTTCTGTAATGGCTGGAGAACCACTTTCTTCAGGCTACTGAGATGTAAAGAGGAAATGTTTATTGCGAAATGCAAGTCAACCACAGCCAGTGGGTCTGGGCCATGGTGGAGGGATACAGAAATGGCTGCTTCTTCTTTTTTTGGCCTCAGAAATAGAACTCACTAAAAATAGCAGTTCCACAGGAACAAGACTGCCTGAAAATAGCTGTTTCTCAGGAGCAGGGCTGGCTGCTTCTGAAAGAAGTAGCTATTAATGTATAATTGTCCCTGAGGCTGGTTTCTGAGAAAATGCTGTACATACAGAGGGCTGTAAAGAGATATGTTCACAGCAGGGAACACAGGCACCCCTCTCTTGTCAGAGGTCCAGTGAACTCCAGTAGCTCATATCAGTGTATTTGGTTCACTAATCATAGGCACAGTTAGATCCATCACAGCACTGGGAAGTATTTCCATCTGTTCTGGTTAAAGCAGCACTCTGGGATACTCTTATTAGCCAGACCAATAAATAAGAAAGCCTCCATCAGCTCTAACCAAACCTACACTGGTTCCTCTCCCAGGACTGAGCAAGCCTTACAAGCTAGAGCCAGCTCTGAAATCCCAGCACCTTCTTTCTACAGAAGATCCAAGAACTTTGGTGAATTGCAGGTTGTGCAATCTACTTCCAGTTTCCTGCTCTACTCAGCACTTAGAGTTTTCTCGCGCAGATGCTACAGGGCAATAAATCTTCTGAAGAATGGCTCTACATTTCTCCCACTATGGTGTTGCCTTTTAATGAGGAAAGACAAATTGCTTGTGAGATTGGCTGATTGGTTGGTTATTCCCTAAAATGTCTCGCTCATCCCTCTCAAAACACCATGGGTTCAACAGCTCATTTCTTCTGTCTTCATTTTCCTTCCCAGCACAGCCAGACAATATCTATATCAAGGCCATTCTCCTCCTGTTCTTCTCCCCTTAAGGAAAAATCCATCTGGCCAAAAGCAGCAGAGATTATAAAAGGTCCAGAAAAGGCAAATTTTGGTAAGCAGCAGCTTCAAGGAAACTGCAGTGGGTATGAAGTACAGAGGGCCTGGCTGCTGCTACTGCTTCAGTCCCACAAAATCAGTGCCAGAAGCCATAGTAACCTCTGCTGGGAGCACCCTTGGATCCCAAAGGCTGTGGGACTGGGCTGTGTCATCACAGGATGGAAATCTTAGATTGCTCCTTCCAGGCTCTGCTTCAAGTGCTGCTTCAAGTCCTATCTCCTCTGTTCACCGGTGATGTGACACTTCAGCATTCCAGTAACAGGAGAAGGCACATTCTGCAAGAAGTATATGGCTGAAGCTCTACCCACTGAGTAGCCCAAGGCAGGTCCTGTAGCTTGAGAAATTACTCTTTCTTTTTCTGACTGAATTCCAGAGAAAGAAATGGCACCCTGCTTGTCCTTACACCAGGCTGCAGTTTCCAGTATGGAAACTGCCTCCAGTTCCCTGGGTAGGTTTACATTGCAGTGTGCAACGAAGACCAGCATGCCCAGGCTTCATTTTATCCTCATTTGCTTAGAAGGGAGAACCAGAGATGCTGCAGCCTGGATGATTTCACGTGACTAAAACTTGAAAACTTCTAAACCACGAAATATACAGTGCCACAAGTGTGGTGCCTGATGTGGCCCGATAAAACTGGAGCAGGTAGACACACACCCTGTCACACAGCCATGACATCCAGCCACACCATTAACTGATCTTTCCCTTCCCTGTTGCCAAGTGGGTTGTTATATAATCTAAACTGCGCACATAGAGGGAAAGATCTGTAAAATAGAGACTCAAATATGCTCCTTGTCTTTTTAGTTTGCTAAAGTTTTGAAAAATGCCTTGGGATCCTCAAAACCAATAGCCCATGAAAGACAGAGTACTTGATTCCTGTTTGATAGCAGCAGGGTGAGGATTTTTTTTGCAGCTCAGATTGGTTTGATTAAACAAGCGTTTTGTTGCAGCCGTCATACAGTGCTCATTAAAAAATACTCTACATTTGTGTAGCATTTATCATCCAAGAATCTCATCATGTTTTACAAAATGTAATTAATTAAACTTTACAACTCCCCCCGGAGAGGGATAAGGAAAATGGAGAGTTGCTTTAATCCATCACTGAACTGCAGCAGGCGCTGGGTTAGAGAAAAGCAGCTTTTCAACAGCACACAGCAGCACTGGATCAAGAAGAGAACATCTCCAGGCAAAGTCACCCAGGGAATAAATCACACACCTTGTGTTTGCCTGAACTGTGCACTTCCACTAAAGGTTAAATGCCAATTCTTGCAGAGAAGAGGGGAATTTTTCCCCCCTCACCCTGCTTCCCAGGTTTCTGTCTGAGGCACCTGGCAGTACAGTGCCCTCCACTGAATCCCCAGCCATACTAAAGCGCAGGGGCAGCCACGACCCTGCCCGGAACCCAGGAGGCAGAAGATATAAAGCCACACAGCCACAAATTGCATCTCATAGTCCTGGAATGTTGTACAAGCTGGTGCTTAAAGTGGAGGGAGGGTAAAGTCCCTTTAATCCCTCGCTTACTTCCCTCTCCCCTCCCCATCAGTAAATCCACACCTGTTAAAGGTCACCCTGAAATGAAATACATTTAAATGCTTCCTGCTGCTGCTTGGCTCCCCTGCCTGGTCCCCTGCGATCCCTCCCAGTCCACACTGTGGAGCCGAGGGAAGGGGGGTGCCCACGTGCCCTGCTTGAATGTCAGAGTCTCATGGCTGAAATCCCACCCGACTCTTAGCTGATCTTTAGAGAGGAATCTCCCTCTCACCCCAGCTTTAGGAGCATATAGGATAATATGGCCATGGGGCAAGCCTGATTAGACAGATCTGTTATGCCACTTTCACTGCCTAGGAAAAAGCCAGAATTTGATCTGGTGCAGGGTGGGGAGGGAGTAAAAAGGATCGCTTTTGTGAGGATGTATGACAACAAAACCACGGGGATATGTGCCAGGAGAGAATGATGCAAGCAAACGTGTGCATCCATAGAGCACAGAGAAAAAGGGGGATAGGTGGAGCAGCACCAACTCATTCACCAAGTGATCAACACAGCCGTGAATCCAATGGCAACTGCATGAACGGATTAGAGAGAGAGCCTTGGTCTAACTCTCCAGATGTGCAAGTAGGAAGGCCTGGGCTACGTGTGGTGAGACACAACTGGCTGGTGGGGGCTGAGCTGTGGCTCTTCCACTGCAGCCCTACAAACCTTCTGATTCCTTTGTATCTTCCAAGAAGGTGCTCAGCTCACCCACTCCTACAAACGTGAGGTCTCACTGTGCTTCTTGGCTCCTAAGCACTTGCTTCAGCCTCACATCTCCTTGCTGTCACAGGTGAAGTGACTGCAGCTTTCCAGAAGAGAAAGCTTGGGATACAAACCCTTCCAGTTCTCAGTGGGAAGATGTGCTGAGTTGCGACTGGCTGTGGTCTGGGATCTGCAGGAAACAATATCAACAGGTGCCACGGGGCTGTGGAGGCAATAATGTCCCAAGGCCACCAGTGCCTTTGGTCTGAGTAAGGTTCAGTGTCAGCAACTGAGCTTCTTCCAAGAAACCAGGTAGGAGAGGGAGAACAGCCATCGGCTGCTTCAGCTGGGAAGGTCAGAGAGACAACTTCACATTTATTTTCATCAGCCATAAATGTGGGAATAGAGGAGAAATACAAGGATTGTGCTGGAGGAACTGGCAGTGGATTCAGACATAGTAACAAGGTGATTTTTTTTAAGCCTCTGTCACATCATTTGATTAGTCTGCAAACCCTTCCCTGATAATATGAGGCCCATTTGTACACCCCTCCTGCTGGGCCACTCACACTTCGCCAAACAGACACATGGATAAGATGGGATTCTTCACACAAATCTTCCCCCACTAATGAAGGCAGATCACCCTGCCCTTCGGGACGGATACCACCGTGCCATTCCCAGTGGGTACATGTCTTCCCTTTTTTAGCATGAAGAAACTGGGTTTTACTGGTCCATGGTTTTATTTTCATGTTTGTCTCCAGGAAGCAGCCTCAGATACAGCTGTTGCTGCAGCAGATTTATCTCTGTGAAAATTCCTGCTTTGGTTTTGAAAGTGTTTTAATTAACGTACATTATTTTAGTACACTTTACTACTGATAGCTTGTAATTATCTCCCCACAGGTATATATTTAGCTAACCACCAGGCTGATCAAAGAATAATAAAATAAGGTACTTTTGCAACTGACACCAGATACAAGCAAAGGCCAGCAAGACGGGACCAAAGGAGGAGGGACGAATTCCCCCTCCCCAGTCCTAAACCCAGGGCTCAAATTTCACCACTTGAAAAGATAATCATAACATTAATGTACACATTTTATCAGAGGAGCATGAAGATGCATCAACACTCAAGTGCTGTGGAGGAGAAAAGAACTATGTACATGCTAAACTATTAATCATTGGTAAGTGATCTCCTCTGCAAAGTGTTTTGAAGTTGATGAAGGAAAATGGCTCTGTAATAACACAGAGAAAGCAATCTGCTTGCAATCACAGGTTCATTCTCTCAACTGCTTTTGCCATGTCAATCCCTAGGTATTATTATTGTCTCTGCAAGGCAATTCACCATTTTCCTGAGGAAGTCTGGCCATGGAGGAGATTTCAAACTCCACACTCTTTTCTTATCCTATTCAACGCTGAAGTCTGGCTTCCACTGCAAGCACAATTTTAGATGAACGAGGCTGAGACCTCAGCAGCTGCTCTGCTCTCACCACACCAAACTGTTCATACAATTAAAAAATAACTGGCTGGATGAAGCAGCCTGGGGCCATAACTTTTCTCCAAATTACTGGCTGATAGAATGTGCATCTCTCTGTTGAGCTTCTCTAACTGCTGGTAGCCCGTGATTTCTCCTTCTCCTTGATGGCTGCAGCTCCTTAACCTGTGCTGGTGGGAATTGGTCAGATTGAAATGCGTGCTTTGGAGCCAAGAAGCATCCTGTGCCAAACCACATGTTTCAGAACTGTATCTGATCGACAGACCACTGAAGGTTTGGTCCTTTATTAAAAGCACTGGGTGCTTTGTCATCTGTTTCAGTGGGCATGGGATCATTTAGGTAAATCCTCGTTTCTTGACCTTCTTGAAGGCCACTCTGTGCTACCTCACACAGCTACAGACACTGGGTCTGTATATTCCTACAGGACCACTGACCACCCAGGTGAGACCCTGAGTCTTCAAAGGGTGGCACACAGAACAGGAAAAATGATCCCAACCTCTGAGGGAGGCTGTTCTGCTTTTTACTTCTCCTTTTCAGGAACTCAAATGAAGTGTGACTTAACTTTTTGGGCCACAACTGAATCTTTGGACTGAAAGCTGCAATATTATGTGTTACCCTTGTTAGTGGAGAGAGGAAATCTCTTTTGTATCCATTGACGTCTTTTGCAAAATACTCTGTGTTTTTTGAATTTATTTCTATTTCTACTTCTATTATTTCTATGCCATTATTTACAAACTTCACAGCATTTTCTAGAGAGGTCTTCTCTAAGATGAAAACCTCAGGGCAACACTCCATTAGGCTTTTATTTTTAGAGGCAGGGCTAAACCTTCTTGCAATTGGTAGGTTTAACTGCATTCCTTTATTTAGGGTAGCTGAAGTCTATTTCCACCCACAACACAAGACTGCTCAAGAACCTGAAGGCTCTGGGAGGACAGTTTGGAGTAGGATATTAAAAGGAAAGAAGGTTATGTGTGGATGTTATGGTTCAGGTGGAGGAAGAGACAGAAAGACAGAGTATGGAAACAAGCAGAGAACGGAAACTTCAAAGAGCCTGAACAATCACTGATATAAGACCTGGACTGAATACAAGGATTTGGGGTCACAGTGCTGCCTGGAGCAGGTCTGGAGCTCTAAGCAAGGCAACTGGCTCTCAGTGTATGAGCTCTTCTGCGGTCAGGAAAGAAGGGAATTCTTGTAAGCAAACAGAAGTACATCAGAAACACCTTTCTTTGTCACTCCTCCCATCTGGATCAACCAACAAGACCCTGAGTTTTGGCCAGCAGCACAGGTCAAAGGAAGGAAATGTGCAGCAAAACCTCCTGCACATCTGTACTATTTCACTCTTCCTGCTGGGTCAGGTTAAGGTGGCATAAAGAGAACAGCCCTGTTCCTCTCACCCTGCCAGCATGGGCAGCTCAGGCCAAGGCTTGAGTCAGTGCTCCCTCTAATTGCACTGGAAAAGGATCCTCATTAAGGATTTCCATTCTTACCCTAACAATCCAAATTTCTCCAGATCTTGCTATAAGCAGTTTGAGCAGCTTTATGTGCTCTTCTGCTCTGCAGGGAACTCCTTAAAATGAGGCCCCCACCACTGGCTTTCTTCCTGTAGGTGAATTAATCTGCCTTGCATGAGTAATCCTATTTAAAACAATAGGTTGCCTTGCAAGTATGAGGAAAGCAAGTTTGGAGCATGATTTTCTGCAAGTACTGTAAAAAGGGCACATAGTAGTTCATCAGGGGACACTTCAGCCATAAAATGACAGTTACCGGTAAAGTCCAATAATAAAATAAAGGATAATTTAATAAGTGGATTTTAAACTCATTTAACAGAGTCTAAATTTGGAACCCTTTCTTCAAGTGATCAGACACACTATACTTTCCTAATCTTACTTTCTGTTAATAAGGGAAAAAAACCTTAAAATCAGGCAGCAATGTATTCATTCTGCTTTTTTCCCCCATGATGTTATGTTATGTTATGTTATGTTATGTTATGTTATGTTATGTTATGTTATGTTATGTTATGTTATGTTATAGAACTATTCAGTGTAAATAAATTAATTTTGGTAAAATAGAGGGTGAAGCTAGACACGGAGACCAGCCTCTGATGTGTGACACAGTTCCATATATCCTGAGACAGCACAGGTCCCTCACATCATTTAATACCAGGTAACACAACCCTGCGGATTTCAAGAATCCTGCAGTGGCAGGAGGGAGGAGTGTGGAATAAGACCCTGCGAGCTAAGAGAAGTAAAAGCTGCAGAGATTTGTGTTTATGTAGGAGCCCTGCAGGCTTCTTTCAGCATCCTTAATTTAGTTTTCATCTCTGATCCGCTCTACCGGTCCTCTGTGGGATGGAGATTTCATATCCAGGAATCCCGGGGTGCTGTTTGACCTGTCAGGAGCAGCGGGGGAACGGCTGCTCCGTTTACCGCTGCAGCACTTTGCTTTTCAGCTTCAGCACAATAAACAACAACAAACCCTGACACTGCTATGAACCTGCACGAGAGGATTTGAAGCCTCTAGAGGTCACTACACGGGGACCATCAGCCGCAGCCGCTGCCTGCGAGTGACACCTGCTGGAGTCCCACCTGGTGCCACCACCCAGGGCTGTAGGTGTGCTCAGGGTGGGCCTGAGCGCCCCCGAAAGGCTCTGGGGGACAGGAAATAAATCTGGGTGGCTCTTTCCCGTTCTACTCTGAGCTGGTGCAGTCTCACCTCAAGTTCTGGGTGCAGTT
>VYZQ01039349.1:0-19290 GCA_013400655.1 Mystacornis crossleyi
TAAATTTCATCCCATTAATCATAACCCAATCCTCCAATCTATTTATATCCCTCTGCAGGGTCTTCTGTCCCTCAAGAGAGTCAGCAGCACCTCCCAGTTTGGTATCACCAGCAAGCTTGCTAATGGTGTATTCAGCTTCTGCATCCAGATCATTGGTAAATATATTGAACAGTACTGGCTCTAGAATTCAGCCCTGAGGAACAACACTGGTGACCAGTGGCCAGCCAGATGTAGCTCCAGCCACTACAACACTTTGAGCTCTGCCCTTCAGCCAGTTCTTCACCCAGCACACCATGAACCCACTCATCCCACAGCTGGACAACTTGGCCAGAAGGGTGCTGTGGGAGACAGTAGCAAAAGCTGTACTAAAATCCAGGAAAACTGCATCCATTGTCTTCCCTTCATCCACCAGGCTTCTCCGTCTCCTTCTTTTCTGCCATCCCTCTTCACTGGCATGGACACCCACCTTGCCTCTTTGCTTTTTCCTCATACCCAACCTGACCAAGCCCTTTTTGTCCACAGCCATGTTGTGCCATCCTTTCCATGCCTTTAGACCCTGGTCCTGTTTATTCTTTTCCTTTTTGGGGGAGGATTCAGTCATAAACATATAAAGGTCTCCTGGGCAGGACTGAGCTAAGTATGTCACACCCCTGGAAGCCATCCAGAAATACTTTTCCTTTCCAGATTTACAGTTTTCCAGATTTCACAGAAAACAAGGTAGAGTTTTGTCCATTTTTGTCCAGAATATCCTCTTTGAAGTTGTAGAAGAATTTGGAAATGCTATTGAAAAAGTATTCTGTCACAGTCGGAAACCAGAGACGTAGGGCCAGAAAAGCACGGTCACGATTTGGCAAGCTCAGGCAGTTCCTGTGTTTTCTCTTCTACTGGACTCTTAAAGGGAGGGCCTTTAACTCCCATTTCTTCTGACCGGGCTGATTTTCAGAGTGTATTTTTCTAGCCTGCATGTGTGTGTGTAGGTTGTATGTATGTTTGTGTATGTGGGCATGTTTTGCTTTCCTGTAATGACTGCTGTAAATATAGTGTTAAAGAACCAGGATTACCATTCAGTCATATACTGCCAGTCATCTGACTGCAAACACACGTCATCTGCATTTCTCATCAATACTTTCTAGTACATTTTCTTAGTCTTATTCCCAACCATGTACCTTAATATACTTTTTCCTTTTCACTACTTTTTAAAGCAAATTCCCAAATGCAAATGATTAGGATGAAACTGAATTGGGTAGCAACAGTAAACTGACAGTATTAATAGTCCTCAGTTTTTCATTTATAAGAGATGAGGATTATTTTTTGAAGTGGTACTCAGTGAACGGTCAATTCTCAATTAACAGTGTTAGGAGAAAATCCTGAGTATTGCCATATGGCTTGATTTGTATAAATGGATCATGGACTGGCCTTTCTGTAGGTCTCTGCACCAAAAGGTGTTTGCTTCACAGCCCACTGCTCTTCCCCCAGTTTCTAGTCAAGCAGAAGACAATTCAAAAGACAGTTTTTGAGCTTATCCTATTTTTGGATGGTGCCGTATGGTTTGACACAAATTGTATTTAAAGGGGCTGGCTATCTCCTATTTGCGTAAGTGAACACTGCGTGATGTACGCAGCCTCCTGCAGCAGATGTGTGACTAAATCCCCTGTGCATTGTCACTGACTAGGTAGGCAGGCAGCACTGGAGATAGCTGCTGCTGCCTTTTATTATCGCTTGCACTGGGTAAGTTTTGTGAAGCGTGTTCACACTGCAGCTGAGACATCTACCTATCTTTGCCTCCCTTTTTATTTCCACCTGTTTGACTGTCCTTTCTGAAAGACCTTCAGCCCTTATCCCAGTCCTGCTCCTGGAAAACATTAATAATCTATGGATAGTTTGGAAGCAGCATAGCAGATTCTGAGCAGCATACTTGGCATGGGTGGCTCAAAGGTGGTGAAGGTACTGTGATGCCACAGAGTCATAGAATTGTTCAGGATGAAAAAGACCTTCAAAATTATTGAGTCCAACCATTAACTTAGCACCTCCATGTCCACCACAGCACCAAGTCCCCCCAGTTGCAACATCTATGTGTTTTTTAAATACCTCCTGGGATGGTGACCACTGCTTGTTTGAGCAGTGTGTTTCAAAGTCTGACAACCCTTTCCATGAAGAATTTTTCCCTAGTATCCAATCAAAACCTTTCCTGGTGCAACCTGAGGCTCTTTCCCCTTGTCCTGTCACTTGTAGACTGAGAGAAGAGGCCGACCCTCACCTGGCTACACCCTCCTTTCAGGCAGCTGTAGAGAGCGATAAGGTTCCCCCTGAGCGTCCTCTTCTCTAGGCTAAACCCCCCAGCTCCCTCAGCTGCTCNTCCACCTTGGTGTCATCTACAGGTTTACTGGGTGTGCACTTAATCTCATTGTCCAGATCATCAATACAGGTATTGAAAATCACTCCGCACCCTCCTGTGCCCAGAGCCTAGGCCCCTTTACCTCCTTCTCCTCTTCCTTTATAAAGGTCTTCTTCAGCTATGAGGATAGTCTCAGTGCCATTCCTCTCCTGAATGGAAGCCCATTATTTCATGCAGTCAGGGACAGGTCAGGCAAGAAAGAGGGTTTCAGTTGTTATTCATTTTTCCTTTCTTCCACTGCAGCAGGAAAATCCTATCAAAAGGAAGTTGATTATTTAAATGCCTCCTCCATTTGAACTGCTCATTCAGAGCTGTTTCTTATGCCTCAGTCACCTGAGGTTTTTCCTGCTTTAAGCAAACCTGTCATGGTTTTATATTATTTACCAAATAATGCTGCTTCTGACTATGAATTTATTAAAGAGGTACTGAAGACAAAGCAGCCTCTGTATTACAATATAATTTTAGTCTGCACTGACTTGAAAATATATTGTGCTGAAGATAATTGTATGGTGGGCAATTATAGAAACTGAAGAGGATCAACCAGAGTAATAGGGACATAAAAGGAAACCTGCATTCTCTATACAGTACTCCCCATGCATGTGAATGCTTCCCTTTTATCTTATTTTTAAAAACATTAAAAATTACACAGTAATTACAAATTCAAAAGGATTTTTTCACACAAGATGATCTGATCTTAGCCACTCTCCTGAATAACATTGGAGCAGCTTCACAAGGCATGCAAGTTAAGTTATCCATCTCTACAAACACAGTATAAGTTTGTACAGGATAAGGTGTATGTATTTTTGGACTCAGGTCTTGATCCTGAGTCTTCTGCACGGATCAGAATAGATGACCACAGTGGCTTCTTTATTTTCTGTGACAAGATATAAATAATATCTTGGGCAGATCAGATCGATCTGATTATTACTAAGGTATCATTGTAACTTAAATCACTAGTCAACTGACTGAGAGTGCAGGGAAGTGTCAGGATAATTACGGGAGTTAGTTATCACTTCTAGCTGCCCTATAAGATTTGTCCTACCACCTAGGATGAAAAATCAGTGCTAGTGATTATGGTGTGACTTTGGGAGGTGCGAAAAGGTGGATTAGTGCCCAAGGAATGTACGTAATGGCAGCTGCAAAAACGCTGCAAGAGGAAAGGTGATTAATAGGCACAGGAAGAGCCTTCAGTTTAGATCTGAATCAATTCTGCTTCAAACCTGTAAGGAAGTAGGGCATCTGTGGAGCACACAGAACTGCCTTTCCTTGTAGAACTTGCATATGGAGACTTCCAAGGGAGCGTGTCTATGTCTTACTGGAATTTGGTACAACAGGATGATCAGAGAAGAGAGGCAGTCACAGATATCTTTTCATTGTCAGCCTCTTCAAGGAGAATTCCACTGCAAAAATCACCTTGAAACCAGAGTTTTTCCATTTGCTTCATTGGGCCAAAGCCCATTTATCTTGTGCACTGAGAGCCAGCAAAAGGGAGTAGGGCTGCCCATGTGCCCTGTCCAGAGGAAGCTCATACAGTGCCAGTGGAGAGGGGAAGGTAGTAAGTGATGTTTAAGAGTCCCTAAGTCATCCTACTACAATCATTCCTGTGTACTGCATTTGTAGTTAGATTCTTCCAAGCTGTTCTGAAAAATGCTGCTATATATTTTCTTTGCATCTTTTGGAAGACTCCTGTTCTTTGTTTGCGTGAGGATTTACAAGAAGTATTTTCTCACTATTATGCTGCTGTTCAACATAATATTTACTAAATAAAATCATCATAACAAATTGCCAATCTTGCACCTTGCAACTTTTATTTTGCTCATTTGTCAGCAAGGTCAGTGCATAACTAGAGCCCCTTCAAGCTCATATCAAGTCTTGAGATCACTCCAAGGCCTTTGAGGTGCCTAAAAGGTTGAATTTGGCCCTTCCTTTTTTTTCTTTATCATTCTCAATTAGCTTCAAGGATCAGCTTTTTGGAGTATCATATTCCATTAAATTGAAATGCCAAAAAGTTTCTGTTCAGGAAGTCTCTCCGTCTATTTCTGGAAGCACATTTATGTGTCATATGTGCCAATTTAGCGACCTCTTAGAACACATCATTAACAGAAAATAATATTGCAAGAGAGAGAAGCCATTGTTTATCATACCTGTGTACCATGTAGCATAGACAAATTAATCACCTATACAAGCAAAAATTTGAATGGCATGCTTACACTGATTTCATAAATGGGTGTCTCATGATCCATTCTGAATGATGATTTTGTGCTTTGGATCACATGAAAAATAGATGTCCTTTATGTCTTCTATGATAAAGGACAGCATCTCTTGAAAGGTCATTGCGGATTATACAGAACATGATTATATGCCCATAATAAACAGTGTACAGCAGACATCAGTGAAGAATGAAGAGCCTTCCCTGTGTTCAGCTCCCCTGAAGGGAATGTCCCACCGGCTGCTGTGACCCACAATGCCTTTGCAAGCAACAGAGATAGCTTCTGTTTGGCTGATGAAATCTTCTCTTTCACACTTCCCCGAAATAAAGTCTGTGAAAGAAAAATATCGGAGAAAGATAAAGAGAAACCCAAATTTTCCATTTTCATTTGTGTTCTACTGATTTATGTTGCCTTGTTTCTAATATTTCTTCCATTGCTAGGAACCGGCTCTAACTGCTTGGCTACTTCCTGGGAGTAATGATCAAACCAGCAGACGTGCTTACACAAGAGACAGATTTGGTGTCTTCACTCACTGTAAGTGTCTGTGTTGGTCTGGATATATACTCCTATGCATCACAGCCTTCTGGGCAGAATTGAGTTTGGAGATATAAAAGCCTTTTGTTATATTGTTACCACCAGTCATTAACTAGGAAGATATTTTTCTGATTAAGGGAGGGAATCAGAATCATGTCACAAGCTTTTTCCAGCTTATGCTCTCTAGGCAGGGTCTTATTCAGTGTGATTTAATTTACAGGGTCTCTGGGTTTCCTTCATCATCACCAACTATTTATGTTATGCTGTAATGAACAAATTGGAAAATGTATCTTTTGTCACAGAAATCTTGACAGTGAGCAGACAACTGCGCATCAAGAATCCTTTCTGGCAGCCTGATATTGCCATTTCACTCTACCATGCGTTGCCTCCTAATTGATGCATGGTTTATTTGTTTGAGACAGAGGCTTTTTTTTTTAATACAGTACCTAACACAATGAGGTGATGGTAACACTGAAGATAGAGGTACTATACAATGCTGTTATTGGAGAAAGAGGCAAGAAAATTAATTGGTACTGTTTTGCTGGGATTGCATCTGTCTGACTTCCCAATGACTCACTTCATTAGGAAATGTATAAATACATACGCAGGTGAGAACTCTTGGATTACTAGAAGATGGGTTAGCATCTAGGTATGTACCAAAGATGCTTACTGTGGATCACAGCAGCTGAGCCTGATTTATTATCACTCAGCAAGATGCCAAGAGATGATTCTGATATACTGGGAGCTGGAGACATGCAGAGGAGTGAAGAAATAGTATTATGCTTCTCAAGATATGTTGTGTGTGAATGTATTTGTGGGTTGCTTTTGTGCATTCTGGTTGCAGGGAGGTATCTCTATTGACATAAAATATTCATGGCAGAATTGGACACTTAAAAGATTACTCTAAATGTGTTTTAAAAGAAAGCAGCAGAGAATCAGTAGGGAAAACATTTGATTTTTCCTCTCTCCCTCTCTGTATGACAGAAGAGTGATCTGCGCGCAGCTGTTATACCTTTGCTCCCTTTGATGCCAGGCTAGCAGCAGGGGCACTCCAGAGTCATGTTTCTGGAGACCACCAAAGGCCAGTTTGGGTTTAGTGGTTCTTATCACAGATGTGCTTTGAAGGCCCAGGCATTCTGCAGAGAGCCAGGGCCATGGAGATGTGAGCACTGAACCGCACAGCTATGGCTTCATCAGGCTTTGAATAGAAATGTTTGGACTCAAGGAAAAGCATTCACAAAGGTCACTTATTTGGCCAGTGGTTGACCATTGTCACTGGTAATACTGTTGGCAGGGGACAGTGGTTGACCACTGTCTTCAGCTTTTCCTGGTGGACTTGCTTATCTGGCGAGGCTGTTGGAGGCCACTTCTTTAGAAAACAAGAGTCCTCAGCTAACTCAGGGCATTTATCAACAGTCCAACTGATGTGTGTCTCCTGTGTTGTCTCCTATTCTGTGTTCTCTGTCATAAGCTACGAAAGAAATACAGAGATCAAATGCCTGTGCCACTGCAAAAGTAAGCTGGGAGAAAGTCATAAAAATGGCAGAAATTTCTCCTTTTCTCTGCCACTTTGTCCTGAAGTCAATGCAGGGGTGTTCATAAACCGCATCCTTCCATTTGTGATGTCTGACACAGCTGTTAATCACAGCTTGAATGAAAAAAAAAACTACAAAAAAATAAAAAAACAACCCAAAACACAAAGATCCACAGGGGTTTTCTCCTGTGATTGCCAGCACCCTGTGCAGTTCTGCCATCTGCACTGTAGATTGTGTTTACATGTGTCACTGTGCCAGTGACAGGGCAAATGTACATCATCAGCGGTGCCACTGAAAAAGGAGGAATTAGTGCACACCTGCATCTTATTTTGAGTTAGGCAAGTAAAGCCCTGAACACAACAAAATGGTGGTGAAAATGTTGATCAGTTGTTTCGTGGCAATGTGACCTGCATGCCAAATTCATCTGGTGACTAGCATCACCCTTCCTCTCAGGAAGGAAGGGTTCAGAGTATTTTTTGGGTTTGATTAATAATTTATTTGGCATCTGGAAGTCACAGCAAAACAGCTCATATGGAAAGGGAGGATGTAAACTGTCTGCCTCTCCCAGGCACTACTAGGTTATTATTCACAGCTAGAATACTATTTGTAGAATATTTATGTATTTAATATTTTAAAGAGCAGCTCTGGCACTTGGGTTGATTTCGGCATTCTCGAGGCTGAGGGGGCTGTGTCTATACTACAGATATTGTCATCTGGAAGACAACCTCTTGTTGCCAACTGAACCAGCCAGAAGGGATTTTAATATGCAAGGAAGCAGGCACTAGAATAAGGGGAGATTAATGTGAGCTTAGTGCCTTTTGAATTAAGGTTGTCACCCCTGGAAGACAAGGGGAATCTTTCCAAGCTGAGTCTGCAGTGCACACAGTCTGCCCACTGTAAACAGGGCATTGCCAGAGCTCAGGTCAGACCACGTTAAATGGAAGAAAGTTGCTTATAGATTTTACAGATGTACATGTGATATATTTCTGTCTTTCTGCGTTTTATCACTCAGTGATTACCTCAACCAGGTTGTGACAGCTCCCCTGATTGTCTTCTAGGAATTCACCTGATAGTATAATGCAGTATTTTAATCTACCTGCAGTGCCCTGCTACTTACTTGCTGTGTGCTATCTGCAGTATTCCTGCTCAGAGTTGTAATTCTATTCACCATCTGTGAGAGATCAAAGTGTTAATGGTTAATGACTCAAAAAATGGACCATGTGGGAGGCAGTAGGTGCTTTGCTGAGGCCAGGTTTGCACCTCCCCAAAACCACAACACAAGGGAGGGAGGAGAGCTTTTTGCATGAGGTGGCAAAACCTCTGGTCCGCATAAGACAGAGAGGGGCAACACGCACCACTAGAGGCTACAAGCTAGTTCCTATGATCTCCATTTTGCAGAGAGTCGGAGGAATAAATGACCAGAGAGATCCCTTCTGGGTTGATAAGCTATGTATGAACAGCTTCCTGGGAAAACCCACATCCGGAGAAATACAGGGCTCAGGCTGCAACAGATGGCCCCTTTGTTAGAGCCCCCATTCACGCACCCAGGTGGAAGAGGGNTGTCCTCCTTACACAACTGGTCAGTTCTAAAACTTCCTCCTGTGCTCCTGGGAAGGTACTGGGACATTCACACGCAGCCTTGACAATGCTCATGCATTCCGATGGGACATAACTGGCTCAGCTACACTGATGTGAGAGGCAGCCTTAGAAAGTGTAATAAACCATCAAAGATCCCTGAAATGCCCCCAGACTCATTTCTGGGGTCTTCCACCAGAAAACTGAGCATGACCCACAGTGTTGCAACAGTGTTAAACTGCCCACCCACCTCTGCAGGGGAGGTACCTTGTCATTCCCACCTTGCCTGAACATACATTAACCCATCAAACTTTGTGTTTCCCAGACTTCCCCCACTCCCAGTGAATCAAGACTGGGACCAGCACCTGGACCAAAGGATACCGAAATTGCAACAACCGAGTCTCATCACTGGATCCACAGGTGGTGATATCTTTCTACTCTTATCCCTTCTTTCTCTTTCTTTCTTTTCCTTATGTATGTTCATTAAGCGACATCTTTATTCTTTTATATTGCTATTTTACTATAGATAATAACAAAAATGGCTGCATGCCTCCTTTACATTGCGAGGAAGTTGTTCTAAAATAAACCCTACACATATATATATATATTTCTAAACACTAATCATTCAGTGTTTTTCACGCTAATCTGCCCCAAGAAAGAACCTGAATTACCTGCTCCTTCCAGGGATGGGTCGCAACACCAAACACAGATTCTTGTGAACTGCTAGAAGGTCTCATTGTCTTATCAAGAGGATTTTAATACTGGAGGATATTTAATCAACTGAAAAGGGAAAGAAAACCACTAAATGCTGAGTCATATCCAAGCTACAATTAATTTTTTTTCCTTTTTAAGAGATTGAAGTTGCTGTAGCTGAGAAGCTGTAGCTGCTGTGCTCATTCTTGGGTTTCACAACCACAACTTTCAAAGACCGTCTAAGTCTATAACTTGACCTACAACAGTAGCAGAAACCAAACGTTCTCTACTGTTTATTTGACACTGTCACATGGACCATACCCTCATTACTATTGTTAACCACATTCAGGGGATAGCATCCATTGTGTCTAATCCAGACCAGCTTTCCCCCAAGTTACATTCTGCACATACGCAGTCCAAGATGCTGAAGAAAAATTTAGCTGGGGTGGGAGGATGGACTAGATGACCTCTCAAATTCCCTATGAAGATTTGCTGTGCAAGGGTGGTGGCTGGGGACGGTGCTGATCCGAAAGACAGTGTCCAGACACGGCCATGCTGTAGCTTGCAGTGGCAGTCTTAAGGATGTGAACCATAGATGCCTATACAAGCATCTGGACGCTAGGCAGTACCCCAAAAGCAAAGATGACAAAGATGGGAAAGGAAGGAAATAGGAGATGATCAGTGAGTTTGTGGCAGAGTCAAGATTTACCAAGCAATCTGGTTGCTGTTCCTTTACCCACCCTGCCTGTCCTGGCTAATTTGACAGCCGAAATGAAATTGCCGGTGAGAAAAGCAGTGCAAGCATGCACAATGTGCTGTGATTAGAAAGGGCACTGCTGGGGAGAGGAGCATCAGATCAGCCAAGCAGAAGTTTTCTGTGTATTCCCTCTGCCTTTTCTCCTGAGAGGTGCTTGCCTTTTGTTCTCGGCTCCTTCGCTTTCAGTCCTGGTGTTGCAACTTGCACCTCTTCTCTAAAATGTAAAGTGTAGTCTCTTTCAGTGTGATGGAGGCAAAGGGAGCTGATGTTCCTTCTGCTCCTAGTAGGATAAAAATGCCACAGCACTGATTTTGCATAGCAGGGAGGGGACAATCCAGCTCCCAATAGCCAAAATGAGGAATAAAGTTACTGAAATTTTTGGGATCACTAGTTACCAAGAATTTTTCTGCAAAATTCTCCCCATGCAGAATATAAATTCCCCATAGAAAAGATTACTGCTTGTTGACACTTGGTCACATTTGTAAATCATCTCTCAGTAGCTAAGTCAAACCAGTGTTACAGTTATTTAACCCTGAATACAACAGAATGTATTGGCTTTCGGTATCCTACTCTGCTTTAAGAAAAACATAATCCAAAGGCTTTTCCTGAGAAATCAGAGATGATGTGGGCTTGTCCATCCCTTGCTGTAACTCTTTAGGAGCATGAACTTGAGTTGGAGTGCTCTGGAAGGAGTAACAAGGTTTGAGCATAGGTTCCCAGAGCCATTTTGCTTTGGCAGATCTGAGGTGCTAAGCAATTGGGCCTTTCTTGCTGTGGATGTCCTGGTTCAGGCCAGGACTCCTAAAACATGACATGGAGGAAGCAAACAGGGCCTGGTAGCAGATCCATAACAGTTTGGTGGCATATTCATTCCTTGCTGTCCCGAGGATGCAATTGGGGATCCCAGTCAATGGCCAGGATTTGGTGATCCTGACTCAAAGGGGTCCCATGTGCTACCTAGGGCCAGCTCATCTCCTTGCTGTTCTTTAGGAGTCCCCTCACCTATTTATGTTGTCCTCTCCTTAGGAACAATAACTGGACTTGCAATAGAGCAATTGAGTCTTCCTGCGCCTTGTCCCTCCCCAGTGCACTGGCTGGGCACAGCTGTGAATTAATCTCATGAAAGATCCTACTGTATCTGAGAGGGGAAAAAGGAACTAACCCTGAAGAATGGGCAACCTGCAGGGGTACACATATTCAACTGTGTTGCGCACCCAGCAGTGTCTGGATGGTCGGGGGAAAACCAGGTGGAATTTGTTCAGATTAACACCAAAAAGCACAAGGTTGCAAAAACACAACCTTTCTCTGTTCTGTTAAGGTTCCAAATTCCTCTCTTTTTTTGGTGGCAGGAAAGCAAGTATTTAGGAAAGAAAATCAGGATTGGTGTGTTTAACCCCTTCAGGCTGATGAAGGATGAGCTGTATTTCAAAGCAGACTTTCGGAAGCTGCAACTACACCAAGTGATTGTCTGTATATTAATCCCCAATAAATATTTTCAGGATGAGTGGCACAGTTCAGAAGTTATGAAGAGGGACAAAACCCTGTAAAGCACTAAGAAGCAAGCAAGCAAGCAGATACAGCAGAAAATGCAATTATAGTAAAGACAGCGTTGAAAAGAAGAGAGTGCTTACAAGCCAGGGTTACTTTAACCTGCAGTAAAGGAAGATTAATAATGAACATAGATTGCTCAAATGAATCATATCATAATGGATGCCCTGAATGTCTTGTGATGGATGGCTAGACAGAATTTAGTGCCATGAACACTGGTGATTGAACTGGCATACAAAACAGGTAGGAAGGAGGTTTCGGTCAGAGAAGGGCACAGGCAGCATCTGTCAGTAGGAGGGCAAAACTCACCTCCTGGAGAACAGCCATAGCCTCCAACCTGTGATACAGGGGAGAAAACCAATGAAAAGAGAACAGTCAATGCTCGGACAAGGGCAGCCACATCAGGCTGCACAGAGACTGATGGATGTGCTCAGGAGCAATCTTTATCACCTGGAGCTTCACTGTGGGTAGTTGCAGTTATATTGGATTAGGAGTTTGCTCAAAACTGCTTTTTTGCCCTGTGGTCTGCTCAACCCAAACAACAGTTTGAATTTCCAGTTTGGGTAGAAGCTTGAGCATTTCAAGCTGATTCACTGTAGACAGAGATAAGACTATTAATAGGTGCTTTTTATATAATATTGTTTTCCTGATACAGCAGTGACTCTTCAGTCTGCTGGCTAATGTAGCCGAGTTTGCTACCTGGCACCTGAAAAATGTCATGTCTGTGTCCCTAGGGTATCTGCCAGTAAGTAAATTCAGTGCAAGCTGTTGAAACTTTGCTAGGTGGTGAACAAATGTCATACAGGGCTGGCTGGCTGGACCAGAGCAGACACAGGTTGAGAAATTCACCCCTCCCACCACATGCCCCTACCAGCCCACCAGGGCCAGGAAAGTCTGTTCTTGTGTTCTGTTGTATTCTTCTCTCATGTCTCACTTCCCCAGGTTATGGAAAGCCTAGCTGACCTACTGGGAAAAAAGTCAGAGCCTCTGAATGAAAAAAAAGATGAAAAAAATAGCAAACTTTTTCTGTACTGATGGTAGGCACAATTTGAAAAAAAAAAAAAAAAAACAAGTGAGAGTGGAGTCTGTCCCAGTTTAGCAGGCTGAAAATATTCAGCAAACTCAGTAAATATCCTTTCAAACAGTGGGATTTAGGTGTGAGTGTTTNGAAGGAAAGTGCCTCTCATTACCCTCCTTGCTGGATAGAGGAAAAACTAATTAAAAAAGCAGCGGGAGAAGGGGACGTGACACAAAATTGCACTGCACAAAGCATGCTCCCTTTCTTCTTTTTTTGCCAGAATTTGTATATGTTTTCAAGTGCTACCCAGCAGAAGAGGGAGGAAGGAAGGAAGGGAGGAAGAAGGAAGGAAGGAAGGAAGGAAGGAAGGAAGGAAGGAAGGAATTACTGTACTAAAGGCCTGGGAACTATGTGTTAAACAGTGTCATAAATTCACCAGTATATAGCATTATTATTAGCAACCTATTGCCCTAACAGGTTTTATGATTAACAGCAAAAATTTACCAGTCAAATATGGCTGCATCAATTTCCCTGTTAAAAACTACCAGGAAGAGCATGACCAAAATATCACTGTGGTCCTGTAATATATGTGAAGTAAACTCATCCCTTCAAATTAATTCTTACTCTGATACAGGCTTTACGTCAGGCATTGACTCTTTGTCTGCTGTATCAAAGGTATGAAACAAAAGAGCATCTGGAAATAAATGAAAAGTCTGAAAACTTTGCTCTGAAAAGCAACTCCACCAGACTACACATTCCTATATTCAGCAGATCTTCATCTATGTCAGTCAGATCCTCTCACAAGTGATTAAAACAAGCTTTCACTCACAGAAGAGATAACATGACCCATAAAAATATTTACATAATGCAGAAGGAGAAGAATCTATTCATTGTATTTCTGCTGTGATTAAGACTGCAATAGGAGCTAACCACTCTAATATTCTCCTCCAAATAATCAAGGTCTGAGACTTGTTTATAATTAAGAGCACCCTTCATTTTATATATATCAGGGCTATGCAGCAGCACAGGAGCTGCTTTCCAGGTATCACTCCAGGCCACTATCTTTTCCACAGAAGCAAGAAAGTCCATTTTCCTCAGTGGAAAAGACAGCAGTGCTGGCAAGGACAAACGTGCAGCAAACTGTCTCACACAGATCATAAGTCTTTATTTGTCTTCAGCTCTGCTTGCCAGAGCAGGTGGATTTCACATCTTTAAAAGCCCTTTGCTTCAGTTTTCATTTATAACCCTGGATGTATTTACAGGTTTCCTTACTCCATCTCTGCACACTTAAAGTGAATTTATTCCTGTGCTTCTTCCTTTCTTTTCTTTCACTCTTCCCCAAATCTTCCCCTTCAGTAATCTTGTCCTGAGGAGACACCCATTGGATGGAGAAACCCTTGTCTGATTTTATGAGGATGTTTTGAATGTATACACTGTCTCTGCGACTATTAGTGTGTTCACCATGTCCTATTTTATTGGGTTTTTGATGCTTAGAGCTGGGCTTCCACATCCTCTTTTGGAAGCCTGATATGGAGTCTGAAATTCAAGCTTATAAATCATGTAAATGTATCTCTTTATAGATTTCACTGAGATCTGAAATAAAGTCCCAGAAGCATGGTCAAGGAAAATAGAATAGAATAGAATAGGTTGAAAAAGACATTTAGCATCATCTTGTCCAACCATTAACCCAGCCAAATCCAAAAAAAACCCTGTTCCTCAGTGCTACATCTACATACCTTTTAAATACCTCCTGGGATGGTGACTCTACCACTTCTCTGGCAACTTGTTCCAATGCTTGACAAACCTTTCTGTACAGAAATCTCCCTCTAATATGCAACGAAAACCCTCCCTGGTGCAACCTGAGGCTCTTTCCCCTTGTCCTGTCACTTGTAGACTGAGAGAAGAGGCCAACCCCAACCTGACTATGCTCTCCTTTCAGGCAGCTGTGGAGAGTGATAAGGTCCCTCCTGAGCCTCCTTTTCTCCAGACCAAATCCCCCAGCTCCCTCAGCTGCTCCTTACAGAATTTGTGCTCCTGACTCTTCCCCAGCTCCGCTGCCCTTCCCTGGACACGCTCCAGCCCCTCAATGTCTTTCCTGCAGTGAGGGGCCCAAAACTGAACACAGGATTGGAGGTGTGACCTCAGCAGTGCCGAGTACAGGGTGACGGTCACTGCCCTGGTCCTGCTGGCCACACCATCGCTGATCCAGGCCAGGATGCTCAGCAGAGGTATAACATATCAGATTTTACCTTGATCTCATTTCTAAGTTGAATTGTTTAACTGTAGCAGCAAAACACTGCAGTAGGCCCTCTGTGAGCCTCCCAGCTATAAAAAACCCCAGATGATATCTATTAGTGTTGCTATAGAGCCAGAGTATCATTTTAGGATTTAAAGAGATATGTGATAGCACAGATATTTTTTGGCTGCCCTAGAAAGAGATATGGACAATAGGGTGCTGGAGCCCATTTCCAGGGATGGGAAGGGTTAGGGACACAAGGCTCAGGAACATGCTGATGCCTCTTTGCTGGCCTCGGGGATTTACTACAGCTATTTGGCAGTGCCTGATACTGAGGAAAGATGAAAACCCCAGGATTCAGGAGATGGTTTTCCCACCAAGTGAGGCTGTGGAGGGTTGCTGAACACAAACACAAGTCCTGCCTTAACAAAGAGCTGCCTACCTCTCAGTATCAGAGGGGAGACTCTATTCAGCTGTGGCAGAGCTGCACACCAAGTATTTCCCTGGATACACTGTCTCTGTAAGCACTTTGGGTTAGTCAGACAGAAAAGAAAAGAGGGGATAAAAGAGATAAGAAAGGTCACCAAGTGTATGAAAACCAGTGCTTTTTTACACATGGGATCTGCATGTCCCAGAAACTGACAGTGTCTAATGAGGCAACCCAAAGGCTGACCAGGGGACTGAAGCAGTCCTTGAAATTTTAATTACCCATCACAGAGGTAGAGTCTTTCAGCTCCACTGTGAACATAACTGTCCTTTCTTCATGTTGCAGTGAGGCTGAGCTTAATACTCTGGCTGCTGAATTACTTTATTTGGCTTTGTTGCTTTTACATTGTCAAGATTTTATTTCTGTTCAGCAGCACGTGCTCCTCACCTTGTTGCATGCTGTACTAATCAAGCTTTTATTATGTATTTTTAGATCCTCCCCACAGTGTGCAAAGGTCTGTGGGACTCTTTTAGCCCAGAATATCAGTAAAGCTTATTGCCAAAGCTCCTGGTAGAGGTACTGCATCTACTTACCCTGGTCGTCCCTTGGAAAAATTAAATTGTTGCAGTGTGAGTGCAAGGTTCAAGGTCTACTGCATATGAAAATAGAATTGATTACTCCCAATGAACAGAGGCTTGCAGCTCTTAAGAACATTATACGATAAGTATGTTGGCACACACTACGCATTTGGCATGCTAAGTAGTTTACTGAACTACCCTCTGCAGCATATTTTAATGAAATGCTGACAGTTTGGCATCGTATTGGATAACTGCATTCAGTGGCCTTGGTCACAAATGGAAGGCATACAAAATACTCTATAAGGTGGCAGCTCCTCCACAACTTTCCACTCTGTGTTACTACACTCTTGGAATTTATCAGAGCCAGCAATTAGAAATCAATAATGAGCACATGGTTTCCTCCAGTTCACGTGTAGAAACTTCTGCCCCTAAGCACACCCGCCCACCTCCAAAAAAAAAAAAAAAAAAAAAAAAAAAAGGTATGCAAAGTATTTTCCTAAAGAACTTGGCTTTGTCTGCTAAATTGGTGCCACTAGCATCCCAGATTATACAAGCTGTGAGAAAGAACAAGTTACTGATGGACGGGCTCTGTCTCTCTCTCAGGTCCTGCCTTGCTGGCTGGTGCACAGGGCAATGTGCCAGAGAGGTGAGGAGCCACAAGGGCCATTCCTGTCTCCAGGAATCTCTGAGACATGGACAACGCTGGCACAGAACCTGGGACTGGCTCTGCTGCTCCACTGCTTTTCTGTCTCTTTTTTTTTCTGTGCTTGGGGAGAGAGTTTCCTTATGACAACAAGATTTTGAAAACCCTTTAATGGCAGGTGGGATTTTTTTTAGCTGAAATAGTTTCACAGTAGAAGCAATCAAACTTTACAGACAGTTTTTCCTATCTTATATCCTCACCTGCTCGTAATCCTACTATTACCTGAGGTTTCCTTCTAGAATAATGTTTTTTCTTGCATCCACTGCGTCGAGACTATAAACATAAACCGACAGCACCTCACTCTCCCAGGATGGCAACTCCCTTTGCACAAGTCTGGAGACGCGGCCCTGATTCTTTATATTCCTGGTGCCACCCAGTGTTGAAAGACTGGAAGTGGCACTGCAAAGGCACGCGCTTGGGAAGTCACAGGAGACCGGCGCCTCCGGCACGTGTCCCGCAGCCAGGACCTCACCGCCACCTGTTGTGACCACACGCTGAAGACCAAAATTTTAAACCATCTTCTTTCACAGACAGCATGACTTCAGTTTCCTCTGATGGAACTGGGCACTTCCAGAAAAACTAGTATATAGTTTTTCCTCTGAGGTTCTTCTCTTTTCCTGATTAGTACTAAAAGGCAGAGGAAATTTTCACTTGAGTGTTTCAAGGCTCTTGGTCCCAAATATTAAGGGGGTGGTATTATCTATCTCTTTAAGAATGATTTTGGGGATCAGTCACCCCAGACACATTGTTGCCCACGGCGATTAACTACCCTCACATAGAGTTTCATCCAAGAGGAGTAGCGTGGTACCTCCGTCACACCATCCAGAGCCTTGCAGACAGATAAGAGATGTGGGTCAGTGCATACACATTTCAGAGTACTGTGCTGACTGAGTCACTAGAAGAAAGTTTACTCTTTCTTCAGTGATCAGCTGGTAGCTTGTTGCTTTAAAGTATGAGATCATCTGACCTAAGAGAGGAGCATAAGCATCTCTAAGATTGGTACTGCCCATTTCCCAGATCCCAAATCTATTCCCCACCTTTCTTTTCCTTTTTTCATACAGGTCAGCCCTTCCAGGGACTATCTGCTTTCAAGGGCCAGGGACTGTGGCAGACCATGACGTACAACAGCATTTAACTGGCCTATTGCCCTACGACCAGCCAGACCCCACTTTCACTCTCCTTTGTCAAAGGATTCCTGCTCCTCACACCGAATCATAGAGTATCCTGAGTCGGAAGGCACCCACACCGTGTGCCTGAGAGTATTGTCCAAATGCTTCTCAAACTCTAGCAGGCTTAGTGCTGTGCGCACTTCTCTGGAGAGTCTGTTCCAATGCTCAACCACTCTCTGGGTGAAAAACCTTTCCCTTTTATCTAACCGAACACCCCCACCCTCTCCAGCACAGGGATCAGCTGTCTCAAGTTAGCTGCAGAGGTGAAAAAACATGCTGGGGCTTCTGGACTACTGTAAGCGGTTTATTCTTGGTTTGCCAGGGCAACATAAGGTCACCCCCTTTCATCCACACTTAACAGCCAAAATTTGTTCATGGATTCCTACTCTACTAGCTATCCAACAAGATTTCTTTCCTAGGTCTTCACAGAACAATCCCAAAATTGGTATTGCTGAAGTAAGACATGGTTTTGTCCTATATCTATTTTACTCTTTTAGAGGCTGTTATATAGTGGTGACAGAAGTTAGAGTGGCTCTTCTACTATGTTTTACAATACTTTCTCCCTTTGTCATTTGTGCTGATTTTGACACAAGCATGTCTCAGCAATAACTTGCTGCACTGCCACCAGGCAGTCTGACAGAATTTATAAGCCTAGACTTGCCATCCAAAACCCCGGGCAAATGAACAGTCATGGGTTACAAGGAGTGGATTTGACTGAAATGCCTTATATGCAGTTTGTTACTGCGTGAACACTGGCATAAACTATCAGCTACAGAAAGGCCTTTTCCAGTCCTGGTTCCCAGAAGGATGCCAGCAGCAGTACAAAGCAGCAATAAATCAATCAGCCAGCCAGTCTGTAAGTGCATTGCATAACCAGGTAAACGAAGAAGGACTAGACACCCTAAAACACTATTTTCCCCTAGTCAGGCTGAGCCATTCCAGAGAATCAGTAGGGGGTTTAGGAAAGGTCACCGACTGCCTGGATAAATCTCATCAAAAAGCAACAGCCAAACAGCAGTGGCTCCCTAAGAAGAGAAAGGAATGGTCTTTCAGGGAATAAACCCAAAATTACAAATATGCAGTGAACAAATATTTAGCATAAATACTATTAACTAAGGAAATGTTGTAGAAAAGGAGGATATTCAAAGCACTGGTCTTTTTTCTTGGTTTCTTACAGTTGTAGAGGTCTCTATTCTCTTTTGACACATAGGAGAGGAGTTCTGGAAGAAAACGCTGATCTAACCTGGTGGAGGCAAGTATGGATGTAAAGTAATAGCTCCTCCCTGAGGAGAAGGACTTGGGGGCATTGGTTGATGTGAAGCTCAGCATGAGCCAGCAACGTGCACTTACAGCCCAGAAAGTCAAACATTTCCGGGACAGGCGCTCAGCCAGCAAGGAAGGGTGAGGAAGCTGATACTCTCCCTCTACTCTGCTCTCATGAGACCTCCCCTGGAGTATTGTGTCCGGCTCTGGGATCCCCGGCTTAAGAAAAACGTGGAGCTGTTGGAGCAAGTCAAGAGGATGGACACAGAAATGATCAGAGAAACAGAATTTCTCTTCTATTAGAAAAGGCTAAGCTGAGGCTCTTCACCTGGAGAAGAGAAGGCTCCAGGGAGACCTTCAAATGAGGCTTACAGGGGACATGGAGAGGTCCTTTTTGCAAAGACACGTACTGTTAGGACGAGGGGCAATGGGTCTAATCTTAATAGCGTAGGTTTGGATTAGGTAATAGAAGGAAATTATTCACTGTCTAAGTGGTGAGGCACAGGCACAGGTTGCCCAGAGAAGCTGTGGCTGCCCCATCCCTGGAAGTGTTCAAGGCCAGGTTGGATGTGACTGAACAATCTGGTCCAGTGGAAGGTGTCACTGACCACTCGGCAGAAGTGTTGGAACTAGACGATCTTTTTGGTCT